>JANHGN010016438.1:70662-140350 GCA_024605025.1 Megaceryle maxima
CAAAAAGAGGATCAATGCTCTTTTATTCTTCCCTGATATGGAAGAGTTAAATTGCACCACTCATTTTACCTGCTATAAGTATAACTAAACCAATGTGTGGGATGTAATTAAAATCCAGTTGGTGCCAGCAGGCTCTCTGGGAGCCTTAAGTTTGGATCCATTAATTCACACTAGATCTACAGATGGATTTAGCAACTCTGTATCAAATTTCTCTAAGACTGATGAAAACTCTGCAGTTAACTCATGTCATTATTGTATCTCAATTTCAACTCAATCCAATTTGAAATGATCAAAATAACAGAAAATGTAACTTAACCTCAAGCCCTACCACACATGTTAACATAGCCAGCATGCATGCTCAATGCACAGAGCATAATGCTTGAAGCTCAAGGTTTGAAACTGTTATATGATGCAGTATTTGATAGATGAAAAAGGGTTTTGACAAGAAATCCATTTGGCAGAAATGGGACTTGCAGAAAGCTCAAGACTGTACTATGCTAAGAAAGCTTTCATAAGTACGTGCAAAAGTAGTTTGTGCTTTCACAATAAAGAACGGGACCCATGTATTATGCAGTCTTGATCAAATGCACCAGTTACCAAATCCAACATCAAGTTAAAGACACAAGATAAGAAGCAAAATGTTCTTATTAAGTGAATTGATCTGTATTACTTGTTTCAGTGTTTTATTTTTTGACCTTGCAGATCAAACTGCAAGCCTGGACATAAAGTAAGCTCAGAGAGAAGACAAAAAAAAAAAAAAAAAACCAAACCAAACAAAAAACCAAACCACAACACTGACTTCTGTTTGGAATCAAGTTCTAAGTGTTTGAATGATTGTTTATCAATGTGAAACTAAACAAACTACATTACTAAAAATTCTTGAAATCCCTAAATACAAAATGGACAAAAAATGCCTTCTCGGGAGCTACTTCTGAGACAGAGGACAGGCTGTTATAAGAAGGACAACAGAATGAGAACGCAATAGCCTTACGTCTGGCTACTCTTAACACCGCTGAATATAAATACTCCAAAATTAGATGAAGCCCTTTCTATGCACTAACAGGTGCCACTCCCCTTCTTTCTTCCAAATAGCTGCTCAGAAAATTCTGCTATGCTAGTACTAATTAGTGACGGTTATGTTTGAAGCAGCAGCTGAACTGCTTATTTGCATCTCAACTCCTAACATTTTTTATTTTGATTTTTCTCTCTCACTCTTTTTATATTTCACAGAGTTCAGATTGAACTGGTGCACACAGAGCACGCCTTCCAATGTTATTAGAACCCATATCAAATGGAGAATTAACCCAAATAAGGATAATACAGAGAACAGTCTCAGTTTATAAGGTTTTTTAATTTTACTATTCATTTCTAGAAATCTCAGCAGAGCTTATTTTTAAACATAAACTTTAAAAGAAGTCAGAAACTAACACATTTCCATTAACAGAATATAACAAAGGCAGATTAGGTGCCCAAGCTCTAACAAGCCAGATAACCAGTTCATTTAACAAACCATACATTTACACCTCAACTTGCAAGTTATCACACCGCCCTGCTTACACATTCCCCTGCTGAGGCTGACACACCACTTAAACACACTGCTGAAGTACTAAATACATACAGAACGGTGGGGGGACCACATAGACACCTCAAAGGCAACATGTTCATACAGCTTTCTGGGAAAGCTCATCACACCACCGTTGTATTTGACAGTCAGTGGACTTAAGTGAAAAATGTGTTGTACCTACTTCTCACTGATCTTTTTCAGTCAATCACTGCACATTAAAGTGCAGTTAAAATGTGAAGACCTGAATGCATTTATCTTTAAAGGTAAGAAGAGAATGCATGTCCAAGACTGGGAGAATATGACAAAAAGAGAAGATGACTTTCCAATAGGTAAAGTAAGCAGTACAAGTTCAAAATAAAATGAAAGTGATAAAAAGCTAAGGATAAGGGAGACAGATTTGATGTAGTAGTAAGACAGTCAAGAGTTATAAGATAAAACCACAAAGTGGTTAAACATTCTAGAATTTTTTTTTTTTTTGTAATTAAAGAGATGTATTGTGTTAGCACATAATGGTTGTGCAGATTTAAATGTATCCATGTCTATGTATGAATAAAAGAGACTAGAAAGGATATGGCTACCATAATCTGTGTAAGGGCTGAGCAAGAAGTGGTAAATACAATAGAATAAGAATTAAGATAGTAGTGATACTAATATACTTTAGTGATAACGGGAGGAGAAAAGTAAAAACAAACCAAACCAAACCACAACCGAAAATGTACCAGATTTGGTCTTACAAGCTTTTGAAAACTTCAAAGTGCATCTGTCAATGGTTATAAACACTTCCAATAGTTCTGTACACCCTACGTTTACAACAAAATGCCAAAAGCCTTCCAGAAAAGGCATTACGACAGCAGACAACGTATGTGCTTCAAGGGAAACACTGAAAAAACCTGCCTCCTTGTCATCAGGGAAGACTTGTCGCTTGCATGTTTTCGAAACACGTTTCAGAATACCAATCTTGTTTAAGCACTGCTGTTAACATGTCTGCACAGCCAAAATGTTTTAAACAGTGACTGAATGCATAGTGCCTTCCATGAAAGTAGATGTAGAACAGCCTTAGATTTTCTGATGTCTCAGTGAAACACGCTGTGTGCCAAATATAATTGTACATTAAAATGTGAATCCTGTTAATTTTTAACCTAGGTACTTTGGTCTTCCCCTGGTAGGGAATTTTCATAATGCAATCCGAGTGTTGTGATAAGAAAAACACCCTGGGCTAAGGTTGCTGACCAGGCTAACACAGCACTGACCTAAACCAACCATGCAGTGGCACAAGCTATGGACTTAGGACTACTTCTATACCAAGGACAAGCACCCACAAATCCTGTGATTTCACCTTTCTGGACTAATAACTATGTTTCTGTACAGAAGAGTAAATACAACTCAAACCAAACCAAACAGGATGCCTTATAAGTGTTTTTAAGTGCCTTAAAACAATTCTATTATGCTATCAGAGAACAAGAAAAAAAAAGATTACAATCTTAAATATGGAAGCATCATATACACTAGCTGTCATCAGTCTCTGTAAATGAGTGCCTCTATTTAGTCAGCCTGCAATTACTTTAAAAGAAACTTGTGCTTGTTATGAGTTTATTCAAATCTTAGTGTTTAAAAAACTGTCTGAGAAAAACTCAGTTCAGAAATGTAGTGAATCTTGGAAGAAAGTTCTGCTGGCAGGTGCTCAGCTGAGAAATGAGCCCTGAATCTATTCTTCATGGAACATGATATCTCCTTGGTCACAAGATCTACAAGGTGGTGCTTTAAGGCTCTTGTTTTAATCCACACACATATTTAACAGTATCACAGTACAGCTCACTGTACCTCATGACAGCATACATACCAGTTGTACATTGCTAGAATGGCTTTACACAGCAAAGCTACATAAAAACATTTACTGATAAAGGGATTAGAAATATTACAGTTTGTGATCTGTCGGTTCTGTTTGGCTTTTGGTTTTGCTTTTGTTTTGTTGTTGAGGTTTTTAATTAAAACAAACAAACAAACCAAGCAACAGACTAGAAGAGGGCATGTAACTGCACAGAAAATATTGGGGTTTTTTTAATAAAACAAAACAAACAAACAAAAACAAAACAAAAGTATAAAAACACACAAAACTAAAAAGCCAAAACAAAACAATTTAAAATAAAGAAGAGCCCAAGTAGTAGGTAATGCTCAAAAAATATTATTCCCTTAAGAACAAATATATAGGAATCCTAGATGTGACAGATTGCTGGAGAGACAGGAAAACTGTGTTCATAAAGAGTCAGAATTCCCTTCTGGGATAATGTGAACATTACAGAACTAATCACATTACTGCTTCCCCAGAGGCTTGAACAGTTCCCGGGGGGAAAAACCAGTTTTCTGAGCTTTTCTTAAGCCCTTTTGTAACAAAATTTTCCAAGTTACAGACACAGGAAAATGGTAGAAAGAAATGAGATGATAAAAAAACCCAACCAAACAAAAGCTGGATACGGTACAGGTCTAGGTTGCTTGGTGTAAGCAACCAAACTGAAACCAAATACTAAGTTGCATCTGTCACAATACACTCTTTACTCTACACAGAGTCGGTGAGATTTTAAACCCCATTATCACATGTTCCACCAAAATGTTTTCTCAGTTCTCAAAGAGCCTGGTACTTAAAAAGGTGCCATAAGTGATGGGGAGTTAACTGATTAGGTTGCCACAGAAAATACTACCACCAGCACCAACCCTCCCAAAGCATTCAACAGCATCTGGGAAGTGTGAAATTCTTCACTTTTAAATACAGTGAACTAACACTATTAGATAAAACTTCCACAGTGGTAAATTAATCAGAGAATAATAACATGTAAAAGAAAGAAAACAGAATGTCTTCAAAGCTTGCTTCTCTCTCTCTTTCTCTCTCTCTTTCTCTCTCTCTCTCTCATTTTATTTATTAAAGGTTTAGTCACGTAGATGAAAAATGGCTAACAACTTAAACTCTTCTAAAGAGTGGTCTTCTAAAGTTATGCTCAGAGGATTTAGCAGGTCCCAGGAGGTACTGAAACAAACATCCATATGTCCTGTAAGATTAATACAACAATAACAACAAAGTCATTGCAACCACAAGAAATGTTTATACTGTGATTAAGTTGTAAAATTATATTTATTTCTCCATAAAGCTGCTGACTTCACTTCTAAACAAATGATTTGTTTTCTGTAGGAGTCACTGATCTTATGACAATGTTATGTGTAAAACCTGAATGTCTTAAAGCACACTATATTTTCCAGTGACCAGACATGTTTTTCATAGACTTGCTTATTTTTTTAAACTTTCTACCTATATGGAATTTTATGTCTAAAGCATTTTCTTTTGACATAGAGATTACATGTGGAAAGACTGGATGAAGAGAGATGGTTAAAACAGTTCTGCTGTGCCACTTGTTCAGAAAAACAGAAACCACAGTGGAAGTTGATCTGAATTCTGGTTTTATGTAAAATCCCATTTACTAACTGAACATTTTCATCAATGTCACTTTCTAAAACTAAAACATTTTCAAGAAGTTCAAAATACTTGAAAAAAATAATTCAGAAACCTACAACTCTGCTTATTCAAAGTGACATTTACTTTGGACTAAGTACACATTATTAATTTACACACACGCTTCATTTGCAAAGAAAAAAATGTTTTACTACCTCTACACTGACCATCAAGGAGATGATTGTCCAGGAGATTAGATTTACATCAGAGAAATTAAAAAGATCATTTTTATATCCAGTATTTTGAATAACAGTTATTCTAAAAGTTGAAATGAATTCACTATGAAATGCTGTGAATAAGGTAACTCTGACAAATATTTATTTTATTTCGAGCCATTACACACTATAAAATCGGTGTATTCCTGATTACAGCAGAGTTGTAATGACCCTTCATTTTTTACTACTGTTTATAAATTCCATCCTCTAATTTTGAAGTTTCCTTCTATAATGAAAGTTCAAGTATGTTTTCTCAATCCTCCCTTCAAAGGCTGTCACTTCTGCACCTTCACTAAGCCTGCAAGGTCACAATGCAGCATTGCAATTTTCTTCTCTGCATTATCTGAATCTAGCAAAAAAACCTGTACCTGGTAGGTCATCCACTTCTCCATGCTACATTCCTCTGTACCAGAGATAAAGGTGTTTTCAGCCATCCTGGCTGCACCTTAAAGGGCTTTTGTAGAAGTTGTAGTTCTACTTAAGCAGGTCATCAAGCATCTGCTGATTTTCTTTTTGAAGACCTCCTGCTTATCAGTGTTGCTTCATTTATCAAACCTGCCATATTCTTGGAAGCAGACTGTGCTATTAGCACAAACATTACATTTCTTTGGGAGGTCCAGAACTCAGATCTGATGCAATTCTCTCTTCTCCTCTTCTTCAAAGTTTTTAAGATTAGCTTTATCTCAGACTTCTGTGAAATAGTTTCACTACAGCATTTAATTCTAGAAGGATAAAATAGTGTAAAACCCAGATTGAGTCAAATGAATGCTATATTTATCCAATCTCTTTTCACTTAATTAAAAAAAAAAATAAAATTTTTTCTCGGTCATCTTGAGACCTTAGGCACACCTACATTTTTCAAGGACAGACTGCCTATCTTTAAATGTTTACAGTAGGAATTAAAAATAATACAAGGTAGTTTTCCTTTGCTCTGCTAGAGATTCATTGGCCACCACTATAATGTAATAGTTTGAAAGCACAAACCAATGACTTGATTTCTAACTAGTCCTAACCATCATTCACAAAAAGGAGATTCATTCTGGATCTGTAGCACTCAAGTTTGTAATAAGATGGGCAGAAACTAGTTGCAGGGTTGTTCTTGTGGTGCTCAGGAAACACCTTGTTCAATTTGAAAGATAATGAAAGAGAAATACACATTTGTTACATCTCCCCTGCATCTAGGGCATGGGCTCAGTCAAGCCCAAACTCTCCTTGTCATCACCTGCCTTCAGGCAGGTGACCTCTGGGGAACACCTGCAGTGAAAAACAAGGTCTCTAGGTACTCTTACTGCAAACAGATATATAGGGTTGCATAAACTCCATAGCTAGCTTTAATGTCATAATGTCTTAATATTTTTATTGCTCATGTAAGACAGAGTGAAGTCAGCCCAAATAAAGGTTGGTTGGTAAACTCAGTAATATTCAGATTTTTTTTAATAGGGAAATCTTCGGAGGATATATATGACGTTAAAACTTATTCCATTATAAAATATTCATTTAGATTAGTTACACAGATACCCGGTTTCTAACTGCAAAAAAAATGCCTCAGCACCCCCTTATCAAAGGCTCTGCAGTGCTCCATAGCCTTCACTTGCCAGTCAGGATATTTTGATTTTGTGATCTGTTAGCAGATATGCAGACTTCAAAAGCACTTCTAGTTTAAAAAAAAAAAAAAAAAAAAAAAAGCAAAAAGAAAACAAAAAAAAAAAAGCACATATACACTGTAAGACTTAAGGGCTGAACTCACACGAATGTCTAGCGCTGTCTTTAAAGTATTTAGAAAACATTTAAATGTCTCCCTGAATTTAGTCAGACATGGTCTCAGAAGAATGGAGGAATGACAGTTATGGGTCAGACCAAAGGTCCACCTCATCCAACATCCCTTCTCCTTCCTTACAGTCTGTGCCTGCAAGGTCAGAGTATCTGAATGAGTCAGATATTGTACTTAAAATCCAACAGCAGTGTGTCTGCATCAGATCAAGCGCTGGCCATAAGCAAATGCTTAGGAAGGAATAAAAATACTCTCTCAGTATTAATCTATTTTGAGCTCAGGGACATCCTGAGCTGGATGTGGTTTTTATGTATGTAACCCTTGGTTATATCACTTTCTGGCACTTACGCAACATCTCCTTGAGTCCATGCAAACTTCTAGTGACTTTAATGACTTTTGGCATGGAATTTAACACATCTATTGCCTATTGTGAAGAACAGCACAACGGATAGTAGACCCTGGGACATGTCAAGTTCATGTCAAATTTATATGCTAGTTTTGTGACTGAGGCAAAGTTAAATATAGTTATTACTCTCTCCAGGATAGATGTTTAACACACTTAGGTTTATCAGTCTCACAGTACGGGTGAAAAATACCTCCGTTAAGTACAGTTTCCATATCACTTCACAAATTGTACTAAATAATAAGATGATATCACCACAATCTTTTTTTCATTAATGACCTATCCAGGGACATAAAACTTTACTTCTATGAGAAAATGCTATTTCTTTATTCCACTAACCAGTCCTTTAAAAATTCTCTTTTACAGGCCACCTCTTAAGTTCTTTATTATCCATTTTAATAAACATTACTTAATAGCTCTGCACACTGCCAAAATCCATTATCTTAAGCTGTAAATTGACAGCTGGAAAAAAATGCTTTAACTTCAAGATGAATAAAAGCATTGTGCTTGCTATGTATTTTGTTTTCTGAAAAACTGCAGCTGCACAATTCAAATTAAACTATATATGGTTCTACTCAGAACTGATCTATTTTCTCGCTCTTCATTGATCTCACTGATCCAGCTAGAGCAGTTTTATGATTGCCAAACTGTTTTTAAGGTAACATCTAAAGCTCTTCAGACCTGAGTCTAATCATTATGCACGCCCTTCTTCCCTAGCTCCTGGAAACAATCTGAAGTGATGTTATCAAAAGTGTGTCAAAAGCAATAGGGTTGAAAATCAGGGTTTTTAAAAATTTATTTAATTATTAAAGATTTAACATTTTAAAAGACATCTTTGGGTTAAATTTGTTCAAACACTAATTGGGAGAGATGTTCATTACAGAATATATTTTGGGTATCTAAACTGCAAAGATCCTCAGTAGGAGACTGCTTCTTCCCCCTGATTCCAGAGTGATTAAAAGACCAGGTTCCTCAGTTAGGTATTTAAAGGTATGTAAATGTAGATGAGTAAAGTAACATCAATCTCCCACACAGTACCACTTTATGGCAAATACCTTGAGGGCTTTTGACTACACTGGAGAGTATCAGGCCACACTCACCAGGGTAACAGTATCTAAAGGAGCAGCTCTAATTGGGCATTGAGTCTGCAACAGCATGAATGGAATAACACATTTCCAGAAGGGCTCAAGGCTTCATATAGGAAATTGTTGGCCAGATATGTTTTCAAATGTAGTTACAGTAAGTGCCAAACAGCAGGGGTATGGCCTTTTGCAAAGACCTTCCTCAGGATTAAGCAGGGAAGAGGCAGATTTTGCTGCCTCTCAATCATCAAGCTTGCTGAAAGCATGGACCCATTTGCAAGGCAGAGGAGACCTGTGTACAAATATCTTTGTTTCATCTCCCTTAGATGAATTTTCTCTGTTTAAGTTGCTAGCTTTTCTTCAAATAAGGTCCTATAGGAGACGTTGTAGATCGATCCCTCTCACACCATGCTTGACTTGCTATCCCATCATTACATACGTACCATTAAAGACAATAATAATTGATAAATTATTGATAATTAATAAAGATAATAATTAAATAATTTTAAAAGTTACCAGTGGCGTGACTTTGTTTCTAGCAAGTCAAAGTTTCAAATGACCTTTAAAGTATTTCTACCTATATTTAGAAATCCACACTGTAAAAGTTGCTAGATTAAAAAAACGTAAGAGGAAAAACTGGAATAGGAGTTTGTTTTATATTAACCTTAGCCTCAATCCTAAAAGCTGAATGTACTGTAAATATCATGTGGTTGCTGAGATTGCCTTAATATGCAGTGCCAAGTTCTTCCCATCAACTAATTAATCTGCTGATGGCTTCTGGTCAGGTGACTAAAACCAGGTTTCTGACACAGAACAGGAAGAACACTGGGAAGCAAGCTGCTGAGCCTATGGGAAACTCAAAATCAGCTTTTTACAACAAAAGTGACACCTTGTTTATGATACAGATGACATCATCACAAAGAACCTTCTTCATGACAAAGATGAAGTCTGTGTCCATATCAGCATCAAGCACAAAAAGGCAATATATTTGGATTATCTTTGAGGACTACACTGGCAGTTTAGGAGCCATCACATAAATGCTGTTAGCCCTGTTCTAATAATTTCATTAGTGACTTGGATGATGGAAACGGAAATAAAACTGAAAGCAATCAGTATGTCTCAAAAGCATGATTGATGAGGAAAAGCTGAAGAGAGATAGATACTGCAGATAGTAAGGTTGCTATTCAATTTTTAAGTCTTTCAAGTTCTATTTCTGCATGCTGCCAGGAACCATCTAAATCTGCCCTGCCATAAGGAAATTGGTGTTTGTGCCTGTGCCACTCAACCCCAGCTGAGATGAGTGAAGATGCACTGTCACACCCCAGCAACCAGAGCAGCACCCAGTCACATTCTTGCTGACACACAGCAGGACTAGCGTAGAGCTGTGAGATGAAGCAGCTCAGTGACCCCGCAAGATCTCTTTTAACATGCATACACATACTGCTACATGTCAGAAGTATGTGCATTACAGGCTCTTTGGTGGTCTGGAAGTCAGTGGGAGCTGAGAAGAAATGGTCAGCTGCCTTTCACAAAAATCTGTTGCTATCCAGCACTCAGTGACTTGCTTTCACAGGTGGTTACCTTTGAACTTGCACTAAATTATCATTCAGAGTCAACAGCAAAAACACTACTGCCATTCACACTGGTTTCATTTTTCTGTCTACAAAGCTTCAGGGCTTCCTAACTCCTCTTTGGAATTCCTCCACTCCCATGGTAATGCATATCTAATGTATATGGTGCCTGCCTCAGAGGTAGCCTATTCCAGTCTCATAAGTATCTACCTAAAAAGTGGATCACAACACCAAATATTGAGAACTGGGCTCCACTGTGCACCTCCACAGAAGTCTTGAGAGAGAAATAGCCCAACGAAATGCTGAATCTTGAAGTAAAAATAATAATAATAAAAAAGTTTTATTACTTTAAATAGTTTAATTGCTTTAGCATATTTTAACTCTGAATGTCATATTCTTTAATATGCTTAACTTTCTCTCTCCCATTTTTTTAATTGGAAGAGCCAATTTTGACAAAACAGCAAACACTCTAAAACACATTTCCAAATGTGTGGCATGCTGGGTTAGTGTATCATTATCTTGAAATGGCATTACAGAGGCACCAGACAGTCAGCCTTCACTCCAGAAAAGCACAGACAGAATAAACTTATTATTCCTAATACACAGCATGAAGACTGTGGGTGCTCCCCAATGGACTTAAAAACAGTCTTAGCAGACATAAAAACATAATTCATAGATACAAACTGTGTGCACCTCCTCCCTTCCAGTTACAAGCTTTAATAAATCTGAAAACTATGGTCATCCAAGTCGTGAACCTTTAAGAGGGGAGGGAAGGGAAAACAGCTTAATGCGCCTGCCTTTAATTAAAAAAAACTTAATCACAGATTAATAACTCATTCCCTTTAATTCTCTTCAGGAAGTCTACAGAATTTATGTATATTCTATATACCAACAAACTTTCTGAAATAAGTTATTGCAGGTCACTCTTTCTATGCAGTTCCAAGTTGTCCATTTCTATTTTCCCATTTTTAAGGTTACTTCTTATTTTCAATCTTGTACAAAGAAAAGGATATATGTGTCTGTTTTACTAGACCATCTTCCCTAATCTTTACACATAAAATATTTATCTTTATTACTGCTTCTGCACTCTTTCCCAGACAATACCTTCCTTGTGTGGCACAGTGACCAATATCATACAGAGTATTCCAGATGGAGCCTAACATTACTGTAACCGTAACGCTTCTTATTTTGTATTTTAACCCTCTGATATAACCTAGTTACTTACTTTCTTGCAGCTGTGCACAAGCCTCATGGTTGCAATGATTTTTCCACAATAACCTTCAAATCCTTCTCCTAGTCAGTGTGCTGAATGATTGTTCCATTGCAGCACACACTGTGTTCCTTTGGTTTCTTGCTCCCAGACTAATTATTTTACATTTTTCCATAGTGTACTGCATTTGCCAGCTGTTGGCCCAGTCACCTAAACAGTTCTAAATCCTTTTATATCTGATTGTATTGTTCCTAATTCACTGCTCTGACTTTTACTACAAAAAAAAAAAAAGGTGGTGGGGAGGATAAATCTCTCCACACAAATATATGTTACTTATATGGGGGCCATATGCATGTGATCAGTATAATTTATCATATGGTTTTGCAATCTATCAGGCAGCTTTGCCCACCTCACTTGCATTTTTCCAATAATCTATCCCTGCTGGGACTACTTTGAACACTCCACACTTCTGAGCAGCTTCGTACAGCTGCCATGAAAAAATCCTGCCACAAAACCTCCCTTTTATTTTCCCAAACGTAATCCTGCCACTTCATATCACACTTACCTGGAGTTCAATATTCAGTCTTGAATAGTCAGTGATATTCTGTCTGGGATCTGTGACAGATTCACACTGCTTCTTGTGAACCCTTGAGGATGGAGGTGGAAACTAGGTTCACCAAACATCCACAAACTCTACCTATATGGCCAACAGCTGTTTCCAGATTCTAATTGCAAGAAAACTATCAGAATTTAAAATAACAACTCTGTGTGTAAGACAACTTTTTAGTAATATTTAAAAGACTTTAATTTCCTTCCTAATTATACTACTGATGTAATGTTAAAGGAGTCTCTGCTCATCTCACACCAACAGCAAATCAGGCCCTTGACCAACTCAGTGTGTGTATGCGGGGAGGGCAGACATATCATATAATTTGCCAGCAGTCATACAGCCTGGTCTTTCCATACATTTGCTTCTCCTCTAAAGAAAGTCCTAAATTCCTCATTAAGTTTTTAAACTCTGGAAGCTTGATGCAGAATTTTGCATTGCATTAGTGCAACAAACATTTCCATTTCAAAGCTTGTGAAGTTACAGCTCAGTTAAAAAGATGTTCTGCCACCTTCTACCTCAATGGGGAAATCTACTAACCTCACCTACCAGCTGAAAGCCTCCAGCATCACTATATAATCATGCTTTTCTTCCAGCGTGAAAAAGCAAGTTGAAGCACCTTCTACTCTTCAGGCTATTGAGTCAGGAAACATTTTACCAGTGCTGCAGCACCAATTACTCTCTGTGCAATCAGGTCAGGGAAAGCTTTAACAGTGCATGCAGGTTTTCTTGATTTCTTCCATCCAATACCCATTCTCTGCCATTGATTTCTCTTTCATAAAACAGTATCACTGCTGTAGTTCTACATTTAAGACTATCAAAAAGATGTTTTAAAAAATCATAAATGATTGCAATGCCATTCCTGGGGCTTAACAAGAAAAATATTTTAAAAGAATAAATACTAGTTAAATCTTAAAACCTGATATAAACTTGTACTCAATTTGCTGACAAAAATGCTGTGGGATATGAGTTATCTTTGAAGATTGCATGCAGTAGAGCATCAGTATTTGGCAACACACTAATTCTACCTACACTACAAAAATGCTGCAGAATAGTAATCTTCACCTCTCAAGTTAAATACACTCGGCATTTTATTTATAGAAATGTGAAATAACAGACTGTGCTTAAACAGACTGAAGAAAACCCTGACTTTAAGGTTTTTACTTTAATTATTACTTTTGGCTTCTGCAAGAAATCCATTAAGGCTACAGAATCTGAGCCATCTGAGTACAATTCTTGTCAAGTATCTGATATTTGATGAAGTAGTTTTCTCCTGCAATTTTTTTTTTAATTTCAAGTAGGATTTGGTTAGGTGTTTTTTTTAAACACAGGAAAACATGAGCCAACACTTCAATGTTTTATTAGAAACCACTGAGTATCAGTTATCTCCAAAGAGAAGTTTGACCACCCTTTATAACAGACAAAACCAATGAATAGAGGAGTTGACTGGTTAACATTTCCTTTTCACTCCCTCTCAGCTTACAAACTGCAAAGACCATTTCCTTTGGCAGGGGCACTGAAGTGTTACATTAGTGCCACCTTTTTAATTACTTATGGCATTAAATAAAAGTGCAAGAATTCCCCAAAAGGAGTAGAAAGCCATCCTGAGGCAGAAGCCTCACTAGAGAAAGACAGAAATAAATTAATTTCTCAGAAAATTAAGTATAAGGAAAGGATATAAAGCCAAGAATTTCTGGCCACAGCAGCAAACAAGGAGAAATATGTTAGTTTGATGTTAGATTAAATTTCTCTTTGGATGTCAAAAAAATAGCTAAACAAGGTACGTCTGGGATGACGGACAGGTCAGTAGTTCAATGCACCCAGAACACTGTTCACAAATCACTGTCTACACGCTTGTGACAAATTCCCAGATCCAGTCTAAAAAGTGAGAACTCTGTTGCCATAGACTCCTCCTGGTTTCAGGAGAGAAAGATGGGTGTCTCTCTCACCATAGTATTTGGACACCTAAAATTAGATTTATCCTCTGATAAATCTAGGTCTCATTTAAAGAATGAGACAGAGTACAGAAGTTGGTAATAAAATGTATGTAGCCTACAGCTCACATGAATAACTTCAAGTGCCTGGAAAAGGCAGGTAATTTTTGTCAAGAAAAGTTAAAATCACTTTCTTGCCATAACTCAGGAACAAGATTAGACAACAGTTGATATATCTGGTCACAGCAATTACAGTAGTTGCACCTCTGTGGGCAGGAAAAGGAAAATGGGAATGCCTATTCCAACCTGTTCCTGCATTAAAAAATAGTACTGCTTTTCTTATAGAAGTGTAAGTTGAGGATGCATCCTAGAAGCAAGCACTACTCAATTATGGATAAATTTGGTGAAAAAACAAACAAATTGTATCAGGAATTAAAGTTGTCCTCTACTTTTCTAATCCCAAAGTTATAAAAGACACCAGAAAATCCTGCACTAACTCCTGCACTCATTATCCAGAGATTTTTCTGAAAGGTTGGGTTTGGGGTTTTGTTTTTTTTTTTTTTAACTATTATTTTTAAGGTCATATACATGCCATACTTTTTAAAAGTCTAAAATGAACATATGAAAAATTATATGTGCACCACTACAATTATTTTATTTACAATGATTTTCTCTTTTGTGATTCAGATGTTTGAACATAAATATACCCTGTGTCTCTGACTTAAAAGCTGCTTTGATTTTCATTATTTTACACTATTCATCTGCAACTCGGTGTAAATACAACTCTTCATCACGGCCATAAGCTGCAACTCCATGACATGTGCTAGATGACTAAATGTTTCATTTTGGACAGCATAGCTGGAAGTGTGAACATAATCTATTACATCACTGTAAAAACATATCCCAGCAGAATACACAGATGATGATTGTCCTTCCAAACTTTCAGATGTCAGTGGACTGACACAATTAAAGCCTGCCACTGCACACAGAAATCATGCATCCTGATGAGTACTAACACCCTGGGACCTGGGCAATGAAACACAGAGAGACCCACTGACAGACAGGTGGTACCACTTCTCACTGTCCAATGGGACTTAACCCTGTCTTAGCTGTAGCAAAACCCAGGAAAACTGCAGACACTGGGTTGCATCTGCTGTTTCACACTGTGGTTTTTCAGTTGTGAACAAAGTAGCTGTAGAGATTTCAAGCCTCATGTATCACAGAATCATCTATACATGACTGACTTAAGGAATTCTTCAGGTTCAGCTATTGAGCAAGAGTGCTCCAATCATATTTGCATATGCAGTGACAACATTATGCTTTTACACCTATGTCACTATCAAAATAGATGCATTTACAGATTTTTTTGTAAGGAATCAACTGCATCAAATAGGATGTTGTTCAAAGCCAGGATTTTTGCTTTCAAACACCTCACTTAGCAGGGCACTGGCCTCTACCAAGCATCTAAAAGTATACCCAACTTCATCAAGGCATTCTTACTACCTAAATGTGCTTTTAATGGAGAATGTGTGTTAGGATACACCACAATTATTACTGAGAATACTGTATTTTGTTTGCTTTTTAGCTCATCTTTGATAATGACAATGCATTTTCAAATTTTAAGTCTGACAGGCTGTGCATAGTGCAGAAAGCATGCCCTCCTCCAAAGAGACAAAGCTAAGATTGACATGCTTATTGTTTATATTCCTTTCTGTAGCCAATTAATGTTTTATAATGGCTGAAAATTGAAGAGGAATTCCTTCTTTTAGTATAATACGTTGCAAGCACATCTGTGTCTTAAAAAAACCTCACAATGAAACAAAGGAGCACAGTTATGTAAGATCAGAAGGGAAAAAAAAAATAAAAATCTTCATTTCACCTTCTGAAGCATTTCTAGCCAAAAGAGGAAAAGAATAAAAATTTAACAGTGGAGAGAAATAGAAAAATTAGGAACATATAGGATCAGAAAGGACCTCTAAAATCACGAAGCTAGACCTTTGCTTATCTTTTTCATGAACTGCTAGGTGCATCTGAAGAAAAGATTCAGCAATACGGTGTGAGTTTAAATGTGTTCAAAGCACAATTATCTTGTATGATTAAACCTAGGGCTCCTGGGGACAAAAAAAAAACCCCAAACATCTGAGTCATTATACGTCCTGCACTCTCTCCAGTTGCTTTGATCAGCAACCACATAGTTATCACCCAACTTTTATTTTCAACATTCAGCACTTCATTTAAATCACTAAAAGAGGCCAACCATTCCTGCAGATTTATGTTTTCTAAAAATTTAGAAAGATACACAGAGCATTGCTTATGTTTATATTTGGAGACTTTCCTCCCAGTCACAGGAGATAGAAATGAAAGCTACAGAGTTTCTGCATTATCTATAGAAAATGGTGTCATACCACATCTTTTGCAACAAATTGCTACCTAAAATGTAATAAACATTTCACTATTTGAACACATTAACCAGCCATGACACTACAGCTTTAAACTTTATTTCAAAGAACTTTATCTGGAGGAATAAACAATAGTTTACAAACTCTAATAGTATGAGTACTTCAAAATAAATCTCAGTTAACCCTTACAATATAAGATGTAAGAAGCAACTAGGGTAACAGAAACATGCTAAGGAGGAAAAAAAAGCTCAGGTACCAGAAATGGCAGCAGGAGACATTTTCAGAAAGAGATGTGCTACAATAAACCTCTCTGCATCCACATACAACTCATGGCAGTGCTAGGGAATGAGAGGTCTAACAGAAAATGTTGAGCTGTATATTCAGAATTTGTTGGCATCAAGGTAGAATGTCAAATGCTGAATTAACTCAGTCAACTCAACATAGAACTGAAGGGTGCAACCTGACAGATGTACAGCACAAATGGTAGCTGGGCCATTTGAAGTGCATAGCTGAAGCTTTTCTCCTGGTGGCAACTACCACCTATCAACAAATCCGGGTAAGTACAGGTGCATGAATTTGTAGACCAGAATTTGAAGGACAGGATGGAGTAAGAATTCCCTCCTGTAGATGCCCACAGAGAAGTACAAAGCCACAAACACATCCTAAGGCCACGGGTACCTGAGTTTCTATTGGTATGAACTTCATCTAGTGGAGTTTCTATTATAGGACACTGTCAGGTCAATACTAGAATATTGTAGTGCAGCGAAAAGGAAAGCAAACATTTCTCATAAATTGCAACTAAGGAAATTTCACTCTGTGATAGGAAAGGCAACAGCAGACCACTTGTGTTATATATGACCCTGAGCATGAATGCTGAGAACGTGAAAATCAGCATTGCTGAGTTCTGTGTACAGTACACATTCAGAGTAGACATGTAATGTATCAGACAGCTATTTTAGCTTTTCTATACTGGAGAGATTCTGCTACATCAATAGTCATATATTATGTTCCTCTAAGAACAGTTTACTTAAGAAATTGTTGTGCACTGAAGTGGAAAACCCTAAATTTTATTTTACCAAAGAGTTAAGTCTTCAATTACAAAACTGGCAATGCAGTTACACAGCGCAAAGTCTGAAATAAGAAAGCACAATCTGGAAATAAATTTGAAGCTAATCTCTTCTCTGAGCATGTGTTAGCTAGAAGAGCTGAGATACTGACTCAAAAGGTGGTCTGCTCTGGAAAGAAAAAGAAGATCAAAGTCCCTTTTGTCCCAGTTACACCTGATGGCTATCATGATGCTATACTGTGTGTGAGCAAAACTTCAAAGCAGTCTTAAGGGCTCTTAAGTCTTTTTTTTCTTCTGAATTTAACAAAACTCATTGTGTTAGCAGTTTTGATTACCTCTGGATTTCTCTGAGAATACAAATGAAACAGTTTCATGTTACACATTATCTGCACAATCCTTTACAATGCCCAGACCCTGCACTATGCTGATTTTTTTTCTCTGTCCATCTTACTACTTTGGAAATGAATGGACCTATCCTGTCATCAGACTTCTCCAAGCAGTGTTTCTAAAGCTTTATCTCAACTTTCCTTTTACAGAACACATTATCTGTGTAATATTTTGAAATCTCAAGAGTGGAGCACACGTTGCTGGGTTTTTAAACAGCACAGATAGCTGAAGTGCCCCAATTTCCCTTTTTAATTGCAAACATTCAAACTAACAGAAACTCAAAAGTTATTTCCTGGACTGGTAAAATTCACAAGTTGAAATGCAAAGAAATTAATCTCAAATTACTACTTGAATTTATTTATTTTTAAGAAAGCTAAAATATAGCCAATTCCAACATAATAATCTTATAGAAAGTTACTCACTGTGTTCAAATTGAAATAAGTGTTTAACTTATTAGTAGAAAAGTTGTGACAGAAGAAAATTTGTGGGGATGAAAACCCTGGAAAAGTATCAGGGCGAGAAAAAAAGCCAGGTCATATTAAACAATAGCATAGCTTAAATCAGCACTAGAAAAGCATATTACATGGACATTCCAAATATAACCAGATGCACTGACATCAGACTGAAATAACGTTTGTTATAACAACTCACATATCTTTTACTTACCACAAAATCATTTAGGAAAATCTTTTTTGAATACAGAAATGTTTCTGTTGCTAAAATGATTCAAGTTTTTGTGGTTTCCTTGTGAAACACTGCTCTGTTCCTCTCTGAGATAAAGTTGAAGCTGAACCCAGCTGAGGTCAGTTCACTGTCATTTACGCTGAATGAGCTGAAATTTCTGGTAATTCCAAGTATGAAGTAGTTTCTCTTAACTATGGAAAAGTTGCTGCACCTTTTTTGATCTACTAGAGAAACAAAACAATACTGTGTTGGGACATTAAGGAGAGTCTCCTTTACTCAAGGGAAAATAAAATAAATTTATATATATCTGTTACATGGAAAACAGAATCTCTGTTTATATATCTTCTATATTAAATATTATATTGAAAAAATAAAATGAAAATATTTTTCTGGATTAATTTAGTTTCTATTGCTAACAAAAAAGCCAGCATGTTTAATCAGCTTCTTAGGACCCAGTCACCAACTGTGAATTACTCTTCAAATGACTGTATAATTTAGCTAATTAAAATTTGAATGATTTAAAAAGCCTATTAAACCAGCATAATATCCTGCCCAAAATATATATTTTTTTAAATTCAAGTAAGACTGAATTTCACACATAGTGGCACACATCCCTTGCAAACAAGAGTTTGAGAAGCACACTTCCACAGGCCCTGCAGAAATGTGGAAACCTGCCTGTGCAGCTGACCAGCGAGACCTCACCCCAAATCACTGAAGCCAATGGTTTCAGCTGGGGCAGGACAGCAGATTTTACAAGCACTGCAGGCCCCGCTTTGATCCTTCTCCTGTCCTGTGAGAGAAAACTAATCCCAGTCTACCAGCAGTTCACAAAAGACACAGACAAATCTTGCATATCAGAAACACTGAAACATATTTTTCCTATTTTATTAATTCCATTCCCCCCAAGCAATTAGTTGCCCAGTTGGCTTTCACATCTATAAATGAAGATTCTCATGACATTTGCAGTTTCTCCTAAATTTCTGAAGGGCAATATAAAAAGGTATTCTTGTAACATACCAAGACAGCATGTTTTGTTTATAGAACAAGGGGAAAAACACCTCCCAGGGACTGCCTGATCTGTGCTTTAATCCCATTAGTAAGACACACTGTAAGAAGCAAAAAGGTCCCTCCTGTTGCACACTTACCTTAAGGCTTTCCAAATCCTGGACCAGAATTTGGCAGGAGATGGTCTTACATGGAAGCAGGCAATGAAGAGGAGCAGAAGAAGGAAGCTAACTGCCTGAGGTAGGGAAGAGGGGATCTACACTGAAAAGGGCTGGGTAGAAGAGGAGCCAGAAAGTGGCACAGCTCCCAGGCACAGTGCCTCCTCTGAATGAACTCAATGCATTTTAAATCTCCTGTGAGCGGTAAAAACAATTACCAAAAAATTAGTTCTGATGGACACATACCAGTGTCCCTGCCTCTGAAGAATAGAGGAAGATAAGTTAGGTATGAGTGAAGAATAATAGTCATTTTTCAAACAAACTATGAAAGGAAAATTGACAGCCAGGTAAAACCCAGTTTAGAAACTTAAAAAGTAATCAGACTCGTGTGCCTGACACGCTATTTATAAGAACTTACAAGAATAACTGTAAGTATATACAATATGTATTATACTACAAACCCTGGCAATTAACTATTGTGTAAGTGCTATAATCTTTTGTAAAACAGAGAAAAAAATATTCAGCTCATCAGCAACTGTAAAGTCAATTTCCACACTGATGAATCAGTTCCCACCTTCAATGCTGAAAGTTGACTTACTGAATGTTTGATAGGAAGTGTTTAATTTAAATACTTGACACAGCATTAGCTTGAAAAAGAAGGTGTGTCTAATGATGCAGCACAGTTCTAGAAATCTAAAATCTCTAAGAATTGGAATGAAATAGACCTCACCACAGCAGAAGCTATTTCATAATTTAACATTTCAGAACAACAGCTTGTGAGAAGTGGATGCAAACTTTCTACAAACATAGCATCTCACTTAGAATTAACTAAAAAAGATACTGGTTAAAGTCAGTTACTTTAAGTAGACTTGTGATTTAGTTCACCTTAGCAGGAGTCATCTAAAGACCAGAAGCCAACTGTGTAAGCCCACACAACTGGCTCTCTAAAGACAAATTTCAGTCCAGGAAAAAGCCATTGAGCTGTCTTTATAATTCACTCAAATTACTAATGGGATATTGTAGCTTCCATCACTTTCAGTAGCCTACAGCAACATAGTTACTTTCAAAGGAAGTTTACTTAATTATTCCAAGTTACATGGCAAGTTAAAAACATGGAAGTTCCCTCCGTTAAGACTATTTTTTTCAGACATCAAAGCACATTTTCAAACATACTTTATTTTTGCACAGAGGGAAAAAAGCTGCATGTCTCAGATCATCTTCCCCTTTTTGGAAGTGTGGTTCTCCAGCACAGTCCCATTAACTGGTGAACAAATGGAAACATTTGTTTTAGGATGACGAAGGTGCACGAGATTTCTTTCTGTGGCCGAGAGAAGGAAACCTCATTTTAATCTGCAATATAAAATATCCAAAATGCATGCTGTAAAAGCCTTTTACCTAGACTAACATTTATGTCTGTATCATGTTTTATTTTAAAATAAAAATTGTGTCAGTGAAGTCCTTTGATCTTTCTGTTGTTAGGAGTTAAACTTTTGGGCTGATGCCTCGCATACATTTCAAGCATGTTATGACTACTGTGCTATTTAACTACACAGGGATTATAAGGGAATTACTACAGGAAGTTTGATCTTTAAAGGAAAAGCAAAAACTCAATCACCTTTGTAGAATTGATTTTTAAGGTTTAGGTGGATTTCTTTTCTTTAGACAATTTTCAACATACTGATCTTTACTTAGATTCACAGAAATGATTTGGCAAAATAAACTTTTATTTAAAAAGTTAACTATAGAGATATGGTGAAAACTGCAGTGTAGAGTTTTGTACCAAACCAAACATTTATGAAACAGAACTAATGGGAATGCCAATGTACAAATTTGTAAAATTAAATATTTTACATTTCAGTTTATAGTCACAATTGCAGTAGAAAACAAGTCTTTTGTTTTGTTTACGATGGACTAGCAGATGCAATACACTATTGAAAGAAGCATGTATTCTGATTTTACAGTTTGTTGATGGTTCAGTTTATGTTACCAGGTTGTAAAAATTAACAGAAGGAACATGAATGCTAAATATGTACATATATATTTCACCTTTAAGACAATTTTAGCCTAATTCTAATCCAAAAAAAAAAAAAAAAAAAAAAAAAAAGAAAGAATAATAATAATGAAAAGAATAAGTACACTTAAAACCACCCATAACAAGGCTCCTCAAAAACACCTTCTTGTATACTACAGTCCCAAGTTATGGGGGATTAGTTTATTGTAATTTCTTTTTTTGCAACCATTGGTGAGTTACTCCAACCATTCCATTAACATATTGTAAGAATGATGGGATTATGTAAAAATAACCCATGGCCCCAGCTAGAGATTAAGTAGTCATGTCACACTCTTTCTATTCTGCCACCTTGAAAACGATTTCAAAGCAATTCTAAATCCATGCTAGTTTTAAATACAGAGTGCTTTCAAAAGCCATCTGCAAAAGAAAGCATGCTAAAAATAAGCTAGCTATTTAAAAAATTTCTGTGATTGTTGATCTTTAGACAAAAAAGGCTCCAGAAAAACTCAACTCTAACAGCTATTTACAAAGTAATTAAAAAAAATAATCACTACTTCATCTAAAGCCATAAGCATGAATCAAATTTGATAGCTGAAAGAAGTTAAAATACCAGCTAACAATGTTCACCTGTTCTGAGCTTCATAGTTATCAGTACTTAAATCTTTACTAGAAGTTATTTCATGCCTGAAACTATACAATAGCAGAATCAGTGCCTGTAATCTTGTTCAATACTGATTAAATGGTAAGCAATCCTAAAAGTAAGAGAAGCCTTGCAACTTTACCTGACCTTCCCCAAACAGGAAAGAAAAGGTAGATCTTCAGAGTTCACAAGAAAGGTATCATGCTAAAGATATTTCAAGCCAGAACAGAGTATATGACTGATGTGAAATACACTACAGCTTATTAAGAATGCTTTCTTTTAATTTCAGATGTTAATAAAATGAACTGCTATACATCTTATATCCAGCAGAGCTCAGAAAAGGAGTTACTTTATTGTTTCCACTGCACTAGTATATGAGTGCAACTCACGAGAGACACCCAAGACTTGCCCCCAAAGAAGTCGTCCTCTTCTATTATCACATCTGCAAAAGTCATTTTCACACACCCTAAGGCACAGAAATCAGTAGTCCTATTAGAGATTAACAACTGTTCTTTTTCTTCACAGACTCCAGCACAAACCTGCAATATGCCATTTCTTGATGGGCTACCACAAGAATGACTTTCTAGGTAACTTCACTAGCAAAACTGCACTATAAACAGAACACCAAAAAATACTTTCTCCATCATCTGAATCAAACCCATCGATTTCCTCATGGATTTCTACTGCAATGACATCAACCTCCTCCCTTCACCAAATCACCTTCTGATACAGTCCTGCTCTAAGGTCAGCTTCCTAGGCACCACAACAGACATGCAAAGTACACCACCTTGCTACCACCAGCAAAGAGCCCTCAGACAACACACCTGACAACATAAACCAGCAACTTTATCACTTCAGCTCCAAGTAGAGCCACCCATTACACCTTAACCAGCCTGTTTTACTCAACAAAAACACTGCCAGCAGGAAAAGACCTTGTCTTTGAACAGGACACAGACATTGCACAGGAACCTCCTGCGGTACAGGAAGATTCCTGCCTCATGACCTTCCTCCAAACATGTCCCTACCCGTCAAACTGCCCCATGCTGGAAACCATACAGGGCAAAATGCATCAGAAAACAAAGAGTACATACTTGGAAAAGGGTGTATAATGGAAGGTATGTTTTCCAATCCCCTTTCTTATGGCTTCTTCAGCCTTACCTAGCTCACTATTGATAGCAAATATCCAGTGGTTTGTGGAACAGAAGATCCTGCAAGAATTACCAATCCTTATCACCGTCTCTACAATAATTGTTGTAAATGCCTTATAATACAGATTCATAGTTCCTTTATATCCTATGTAAGTACATAACAGATGCAAAAAATTATTACCTGAAGACCGTGAAATAAAACCACTAACCGATGCACTGCAGAATGAATAGCCAAACATGGAAACAGAAACAGTGAGTTGCCAGCAGACCATTTCTCAAAACAAAATTGCAAACCAGAATGTCTCCATCTCTGACCCTTCAGTCTTGACCTTCAAATAAAACTTACAAAATATTATCAGAAAGTGAGCTTGCAAACTAAAGCTTATAATTTTACTATACACTAAACAGAACAATGTTGATATCAACACCAGTCTTATGACTCTTAGAGCCCTTCACACAGCTACAGTTGAGTTAACCATAGGTGTAACTCACTGCTTGCTTCTCTGTTCAGAGCTGGCCAATAACACTCTCCCTATCAACATGTTCCTCTGCCCTGCATGTACTAACCACCCTTTTATCTTAATTTGTGCAAGTGACATTTTAACACTACATTCAAGGCAACGGCTCTTCATTCATACTTCATTTGCATCAGATCTGAGGAATGCCTTGTGTGATCGAGATGTCATGTGAAAAGTGGACAAAACACAGCTTTACCATCAGCTAATGCAACTTTATAATAAATCTACAATCAGGATAAAAAGAAAAAAAAAAAAAAAAAAGAACAAATGAGGCTCCCAAAAAGTTTTCTTCTAGTGTACCAGGCCTAACCTACAACTTTTGCCTTAGGAACAACAAGAATCAACAACCTAATGGAGCTGGTCACAGGTCCTTAGCTGGAAGGACCAAATGAAAGAGCAGGGACCAAACACAGCTAACAACAGAACAAAGGATTTTTAAGTAGTTTTTCACAACTGGAGTCTGTCTTCTCTTTTGATTTGAACATTTAGATTCTCTTATGCAAGTATCTGATGATAGCCTGAAATTGTCTTTTGTCTAAACCAGCATACTAGCACAGGGAAAGTATAGGTTTGTAGAGTGATACTTCAATAAAAAGCATGCCAAAACTTGAAACAGAATGTAATTATCATAAGTATTCTTGAAAAGAGAAATGGGGGGTTTAATAGACTAGTTACTCTTTGGAGATATAAATCATATCCTAAAAGGCAGCAAAGATACACAACAAACTAAAATATAACTTTAATTATATCTTATTGCAAAGTGGCCTTTGTTCCTAAACACTGCTTTTACTACACAATTATTTTCATATAAATGATGTACTAAAATTTTTGACAAAGATGGATAGGTGGACAAGATACAAAGCAATAAAAAACTACATATGTAATGGTTATTCTGTGAGCAAAGGTCAAGTTGGGGAGCTTGGAAAAGTCTCTGAGTTAGAGATGCTTTGCTCAGTGCCATCTGCAGTGTTAGTTGTAGTCAGTGAGCAGGCTATTGCCTGCAGTCCATGGGGTCAGGTCAGTCCAGTATAGGAAAGGTGGACACCTCTCCTCTGCAACGATCAAATTACCACATCCCTCCACTCTTTTTCAGTTAAATGCTTGCACTACTCTTTGTCTATTATGTCTTCAAACACTGTGGTATACTGATGATGCAGAAATTACCTTTTTGCCACTGACCTTGATTAATTCAATCCACAGCTCAGTGCCAGTCTCTGATAGCTACCCTTGGATGCCTATCAAGCTTTTTATAGGTAATAAGACTCAGATCCAGCTCCTGCTCTTTTTATATGTATTCTACTCCCTACTTCATTCTTTGCACTGTTGTTATCAATCTCATTGTTCAAAATTTCAAACACAGAGTCATCCTCTAGATCCACCCCTTACATACTTCTTTTTTTCTTTCTACACAGTCACACTTTAGATAGGACTTCATCCTTTAACATTCAGAGCTGCTCAGCTTCCCTCTAGGAAAATGACAGCTAAGATCATGAACTGTGCTGAAAGTTTTGTTTAGTGTCATTTTATCCTCAACTTTTCAATGCTGTTTTTGTTTTGTTCTGTTTTAAAATAAAAAAAAAAAAAATCAACCAAACACCACAATCAATTCAAGCTTTGCCCTCAATTTAGTATCTGGACTACTTCACATTTCTGCTCACTTCATTTTATACTGTAACTGGTTTTTATCCTTTCAGTGGCACTATTGAACATCAAAGCCACAAAATCAAGCACTCAAAAAACTTTTCTTATAACTACAAGTTCAGTCATAACTTAGACTCCCTTCTTATGTCTGTAATGTAGTGATAGGACACTGTAAGTTCTTTCTGTTGTTTCAGCACTCTAAAATACACAAAACCCCAAAGTTCTATCTTTACTCTGTAACTACACTTCTCACCACAGCCAGTGCCTCCACCGTTTAAGCTGAGGGAGTAATTGCTAAATTCAATAGGATCTTATCTTGATTGACTGCAGGGAATAAAACCCCACACCTCATATTTTATGGACAGCAAAGGAATATGCCAAAACCAGACTTCCCAGAACTCAGACTTGGCAGAGATTGTCCTGCCCCAGTTACTGCCCCATCCCTCAGCTGTTCAGTTTCCCCTTTGCTAATCCCTCTACCGACCCTGCAGCTATCTCTTCAACAGCTGGTTTTATCCTTCCATCCCCTCATCTGAGTCTGCCCCATCCCTGTCTCCTGCACCTGAGACACTTCCCCGAAACTGCCTGTACCTTCTATTGCATCTTCACTGAACAGAAAAATTCAGCCTAAGGCTGACTCCTGGCACAGAGAATTTCAGAGTGAGCACTTACATTCCAACACTTGTGAACAACTAGAAACAGGCTTGTAAAGAAAAAGGTTGAGTAACCTTATCTATCAGCAAGCCACTGGAGCTACCTGGAAACTGTAAGCACCTGTGACTTCAGAAGCCTGTGAACTTTTATATTGCCCCATACAAATGTTAGGGCACAACCATTGCCCCAACTCCTAAAAGTACACATATCTGTATACATGTAGATACATAAATAAAATTTCACAATTTATCTGTCCAACCTAAATATTTGTTGGCCGAAAACGTCAAGTATTTTACCACGCTGTATCAGAACATCAGGTTTTAACCACAGAGGCACTAAAAGTGCATCCCATTCCCATTTTTACTGGGTGTGATATAAAGCAAAACAATTAAATCACTAGTAAATAGTTATCAGCAAATGAGGATAAAATACTTTCACAAATTGCTTCAGCAAAACATGGTTTTGTGGGGAAACGCTTCTTTATAGTGCAAACATGACAGTGAGTATTTCAAGACTTAGTTAAGAGTTGTCCACGCAGACCTATCCTCCAGTGTCTGTCAACATACAACATACATGGTTGTAACAATCTCTTTCATGAATCCCCCAAGAGCATTGTAAGTATGATGATTTAAAAGTCCACACAACACTGTCCATCTTAGCTACCTTACTTGATTATTTGATAATACAGTAACTATTGCTAATAGCTGCTTTACAAAATAATTCCATGAGTTTATGCCAAAAGAAAGTTAGTTCAGGGAAGAGACTGTGTTTCAGAAATATTTGCTTGCCTTTGCTGTTTCTTGGATTTCCACTGAGTACAGACAGAAAGTTGCTTCAGAAACATCAATAAAGAGGCAGTTTCAAAATAAGACAGGCAAAACGCAACGTGTTTGCTGCGTCCAGCAAGTAAGTTTATTAAATGCAGGATGCTGAAAATAAGCATGACTTCCCCTCTGAGGGGAGTGTCTGATTTGGGAGACCAAACTAGTCCACAGTCACTCTAGGTTTGAAAAGTGAGGGCTCTACCCCAAAAGAAGAGCATCCAAAATAGATCTTTTGCTGCAATACCTAATATGCAATGGCTCACTGCTGCCACAGGGTGTCACAAGCTTAATAATGTTTAACACAATTCAAAATGTTGCAAGTGAAGATGACAGGGAGAGTGCAATTACAGCTTAACACAGGCTATTACTTCAGTTAACTCATCAACAGCAGCTGTGAAATTTGTTATAAATTTTAATGATCAACAGCAGCTACAAGCAGGACTGGGAGGCAGTGAAATTACCGGATTTCACAATAGGTACCCGCTTCAGTCAGTTACTTCTACTAAAACATTCTCAATGTCTTGTTCCTAACTGAGCTTTTTCTCTTGAGTCTGCAAAATGCTACCGTTAAAAATAAAAAGATGTTTCTTCAGAATAACCACATTTTTTTACTGCCAAAGGTCAAAAGTAAATAAATAACAAATTACTGATACCTTTGGCAGTTATGTTACTTTTGCAAAGGAATCATAATTGGTTTCAATACTTGCCCTTTCTTGGACTAGATGCATTTTATTGGGAGATACTGAAGCATGAAAATACTGGGAGGGGTGGGAGATGAAATGGACTCGAAGGGTAAATTTTAATTATTGAAAGAAAAAAAACCAACCCACATACCCACTTGGCAATTTTCATATATATGTGTATACACACACACTGCTAGATGTGTGCTGTATATATACATACAGACACATACACACAGATAAAGAGGGGGAGCATTCAATACAGGGTATCCTTTTATCAGTTTAATATTTGAAGGAATAGTATGATTCACCTGAACTTCAAGCTATTACAGTTTTTGATGTTTCTTGTGAATGTGCTCCCAAATTCATTACAACCTTTCACTCCATTTCTCCAAGCAATTCATCAGGACATTTGCCCACATCTAGCTTCACACCGAGAACTCTAATGCCTGTGTGCAATCACAGCTCCCTAAATTTCCTTTACTAAAAGGATTTAAATGTCAAAGATACTGAAAATTGGTATTAAATACCTTATTTTCACTCAATACCTTATTTTGTAATTAACTCTGTAAATCCTGATGTTTGATGATGATAGGAGTACCACACACTTTGCCAAGTTTCCGTTTCTGCCTTTTAATACTACAAAGGCTACAGACTGTGAAGAGAACGTAAGATATTAAAGCCAAATATCTTTGACCAGACATCTCTATCCTAACAGACCATGATTTTATTAGGAATACAGGTAACTCAGAGTTACTCTTCAGAGTACTCAGTAGATCATAGCAGATCAGAACATTTAAGCACATGTAAAATTTCTTTAATCCTCTTTACATTTGACAAAATGCTCCAATCTGTGAGCAGTTTTATGGACATACTTATGCTCATTTTAACCAGAATTTGAAGAAACAGGGATTAGGAGTAATTTGAAGATTTCTTTTTTAAAAAAGTCTTTCAGCCTGCTTTCTTAGCTGAGTTGTTTTATCACATTTGAAAATTAAGTAAAAATGATGCACTGTGTATACACACAGATTGGTGTCTCTAATTAACAGGGCCCAGAGAAATTCCTAGGCCATTTTTGCATTTTCCCCATATTCTGCATTCCAAGGTTAGGTCAGGGAGAATGATTTCCCAACTCAACTTTCTGCTTTTTTATATTTCATCTTCAAAGTGACTGTCAGACACTTTCATTTTGTCCCATCTGCATTCTCCCACTTTTTGCTATCTAGTCTCTGCTCAGTTTTTCTCTCCAGTAAACCATATGGAGCTTGTATAAATCAGAAAACTCAGATGAAGTCAGTGGATTCATCCTGATTACAGATCAGGGAGTCTATTTCAATTTTATTAATGTATTAAAAAAATATTACAAGCCTGACTGATTTTGAAGTAGTACTCTGAGATTACTAAACCTTAGCTACAGGATACATATCTTTACAAGTAGTGATGCTTTTATTTTAATATTTATACATGTACATATGTAGATACACACTATTAAGGGAAGAGCACTTAAAAAAATGAACACATAATGAATTAATTGTGGTTTTTAAATAAATACTGTAAGCCACTGTTTGAATTAAGGATGGCTTTTTTTGCTTATATATTCCATGATTAAACTACTCAATTACTTCTAAATTATAAACCTGTTTCTTCCTTAATGCCAAAAAATAAAGTAAGTAAGAAATTTTAAGATTTTTCATAGCTGTCTGCCACAGGAATTTTTTTTCTTTAAGTGCTTTCTGCTGATACGGTGATTTATTTCACTCTGTGAAGTTACAACTGAATTTTCTTCCTTTGGTGCATTTTTGAACAAGTTGGTGATGTGATCAGACTTGTGTCACTAAGCTTTTCTTAAACTCTAAAGGGATTTTTTTGTTGTTGTTGATTTAGGACAAGTAATGTACATTCATGGAACAAATAAAACTGTGTGTTTTTTACTAAAAAACCTCTTCTACTCTTCAGCATTAGGACTAAGAAAAATCACACAATGAAAAACTCCCTGAAAGCTTACAATCCATGCTAAAGCTCTGTGAAACACAGACAAACTTCACATCTCTCATGTCAGAGATGCTGAATCTCTGGCTTTTGCCTTTAGTTTTCCAGAGGGGGTTGGAAAATCATGACAGGAAAATGCTGTAACAAAAAACCTGTTTGCAGCATGGTCCAAAAAGAATAGATTCTCTCTTCCCTAACAATAAATCCTCTCTTCCCCCAAATCATAGCCCTAATCAAAATATTGGACTGACAGCTTTCACAAAGAAGGAAGAACAGATGCACAATAATGAATTTCTAATCTCCTAGGAAGAACAACACAACTGAAGAAAGCCCAAAATAGAAAGTCAGACCATCAAGGTATCACCAGAGATGGTTATTGTTCCCATTTACAGCAATATTTCCCCTGATTCTGTAAAGGACTAAAGATAATGAAACATAAGTGATGGCCTATTAAATTAAAAATAACAGAGAAAGAGTTTAGTGACTTGCATGGCCAAAATAAAAACATAATTTGGGGAAACTTACTTTTCTTCCCTCTAAGAGAGTTTACCTTCTATAATGTTTCTAGATTTATCTCAGCTATAAGGCTCTAATTTTTCACACTCATCAAAAAGCTTCTATAACATGAACCACCTCCAGGAAGACACAGGAAGGCATGTATCAGCCTTTTATTCTTTCCTTCTCTGAGAACTGCCACTTTTCCATGAAGATAAGAATGCAATTACACTATTGTCATCTTCCAATACATCTAAAGCTTTTAATATTCAAGCTGATACACGAATGCTCAGAGAAAGGAAATAATTGCAACCTCTACAGCACATGATAAACAGTAATATGATCATAAGTTCTTACTTCAAATCAGCAGAAAAGCTTTGGCATTGACTTAAAAAGAAAGTATAATAAATTGAAAAGGCTTCTCACTCCATTAGTTCTTCTAAACAAAATATGTTAAATTAAGAATGCGTATTAACTGTTCTTCTGATTTCAACATTTATTTCAAACTGGAACAACATCCACAAACCAGAACAAATAATGCAATAATTGTTTACATGATATTTTAATAGAGAAAGCCAAGGTATTAACAATCTTTCGTGACAGTAAGGATTTAATGCAGTTCCTTTCAAAGAGCAATTTTTTTTTATTTTGATAAAATAAAAGCATAAATAAGAAATCCCTCACAAATAAACTGCTGAGGAGATTTCAGCTCCCCCCCCCCCCAAGCATTCTTGCTCTCAAGTCAGACAGCATTTTACAGGAAAGATACAGCACTTCCCTTTGAGTAAAAAAGGAAAGAATGCCAATAATTAGCCACCCAGGAGGCATTTGTTTCACAATATTTTTGTTACTCCATGGCTTCCATTGTGATAGGATTTGAGAAGACTTACAAGCAGGCTTGGAATATAGCTTCTAATTCAACAATGCTGGCTTGCCATAAGTAACCCTCGCTTGTTTGTCAGAAATCATCAGGGTCGTTATTTTTTCCCCTCAACACTTTCAATGGCCACTGAAAAACCAGGAATTTATTTGTGGTTCACTTCAGAAATTTGAGCTAAAACCAGCAGCGATTATATAATGCTGTTCTCACTGCCATTAAAATGTACAAAATTTGTTATTCTTTTAAAAAGCAGAATATACTTATGGCCTACTTAATACTGGCAGATACAAATAACTCAGTAAAACACTAATTCTGAAAGCTGATTTTAAGACGACCTAAATATCATAACCTCAGATGCAAAAATCTCATGAGAACTCACCAGGATTCTATCCAAACACTCTGGAAAATATAAATTACAGAACTACAGGAATAGGTGAAATGACAGAGATTAATATAGGTGCTTTCTTTCTGGATTGATGAAAAAAGAATTCTCATTACCAAAACAAATTAAAGGTTCTCCGAAAGGGCTATTATCAGTACATTTTTACTGTATTCAGGGTCACAGCCTGGAAACAGAAAACACTGACATGAAAGCATGAGAAAGCCAAGTTATAGCCTACTGAAAAAAAAAACCAAAAACAACATTGTACCATTTTCACACAAAAGTTTATCTTACGAAAACAGGACAGAATTTTTAAATAAACAAAGAAAACCTATCCCTTTTGTTAACACTCTCAACAGGAAAGGCAGAGATCTCAGAGCAGGTAAGACAACCACAGCAATCTATCCTCACCTAGGTAGGTGCTTCTTCCATGGCAGTTATATTACTGAGGCAATGCAAAAATGTCACGAGAAGTTTCTTGCCTTTTTTCTCAGCAGTTTTCAGGGTGGAAGCATCAACGGGTATATACATACATATACATGTGTATACATATACAAGTTTACTAATTTTGCTGAATTGTTTAGAGAATATATGAATGTTCTGAAATAAATCACATCTTAGTTTTGCACAATTTCATTTCAAATCTCTGATTTTATTCAAAAAATTAAAAAACGCATTTTTGAAGAATCCTTTACATAACCCCAAATCCTTAATTTTATTTGCTACTTTCAAAAATGCTTATTTGCCCCAGAACAAGCATTTTTTTTTTAATCAGTACACTCCATATGTAGAACATTAAGAGGACCAAATATATCCTTACTCAAACTTTTGCTGCACTTTCTCTGCTACTTAATCTGTAATGCAAATGCACACCTAGTATTAGAGAAAGGAAGATAAAGAAAAGACACACTATATTATCTAACAAAAATTTGAATTCAATTAGTATACATTAAATTTTGCTCATCACATCCACAGCTATCTTAAGTGGCAGTTACTACTGAGTCCCAATTAGTAAGTCAAGCATACTTCTGCAGGTCCTGCTAGTCTCCTCAAGTATACACCTTCCATTACTGGGCCTAAAAGAATTAAAGTTTCCCTGATGAAGAATAACTTAATTCCTTACACTGGGCCAGAGACTTCAATTCCCATCTATTTGATATAATGACCTAAGCAGGTCTGATTTACAGCAATCATCATCTCTTGGAGGGAACTGATTTCCCATGACAATTGCAGCCACTAACCTAACTGCACTCTGGAAGTACCATTTAGAACAAAAGTCATTATCATTTGAAACAAAAGTGCTTTAAAGAACACAAATCTGTCTTCTGTCATTTCCAGATGATAACATCCCCATATGTTCTCAAATAAAGATGTTATTTCACTTTAAACAAAAGCAAGGCTTTGACATCCATCAAATTAATGACTCAAAAGAAAAGACCACCAAAAAGAGACAAAGAACCCCAGAACTGACATAGACTCCAGAGAGAGAACAAGTAGAAAGGAATATTCTATCTATAAATCTAATGTAATTACAGTTAAGTATTTGAAAAAGGATAATTTATCCATTAGCATAGTTTTAATCTGCAAACACTTCTTCCAATCATTATCAAAAAAATCTTTGTAACAACATATCCAGATTAATCTTACAATTTTATAAAATAAAACCAACCAAACAAAACCCAACCTTTAACATGTCTCAAAGCACAGCTACAATTCTGCACACAGGGAGTCCAATTCTCCCTTCACCTTAAGGCATCTCTGCAGTTCTCAACAAGTAGCAGCACCTCAACAGAGTAAGAGGACAACGGAAAGAAACAGTTTCAATAAAGTACATTACTACCATACTGTGTATATACCAATTTAGGAAGAAATCAGAGAAAAATTTCACAGCTGTCAAATACCAACAGTTCTGATATATATACACTAGCATTTTTTTTCCAAACAGCAGAATTCATACTAAAGTACGTTTCTAAATTCCCACTCCATGCCCTCATTTTTGAAATAAACCAACTCTTAATTAAAAAAATTAATTATGTTTTAATTTTAAATAGCTTCACTCAAAACCAAGCAAAAAAAGTTGTTTTGTGTCTTGGAGTTAGAGACAAATCTCACAAACCCATTCATCTTAAACAGACAAAAATCTTAGAAAAAAAAAATAATTCAGAGTTTTTTCCACAACGTAATGAATTTGGGCAATTGAATTAAATCAAATACTCTACAGTATGACTAGTTGGAAATCTCTAAAGAAATTATTAGTTATTCCTCCAAAGTCATACAGACTTGCTGGGTTAGACCTGAAGAGTCGTGGAGCAATGGTGTCTGGCTAGAAAGCCACGTTTCACACACTTCTGTCCTGCAAACAAGACTGGTCTCAACACAAAGGTGGCAGCTGTCACTGCCAGAGGGGGCACAGCTTTGCTCAGGCTTGGAGACTGTCCAGGTACTGCCTCCCTCACACCCCCAGCCTTGCTGGTTGATGTAGGAGATAGTACAGGTAAAAAGTGAACCTGGTTTGGGATAGTCTAGAGAGCTTGAACCTCAATTATGACATATATGGAAAACTGAGAGTCATGAAAGTAGTTTATAATTAACTGGGGAGAAAGGGGAAGCAAAAAAGGAAAGCAAATAATGAACAGAAACACAGAGGGAAAGACTGACCCTAAGGTAGGGTACACCTTCACAACTACAGACTGTGGGCTTAAGAAAACTTAGAATTGATTTTGTCAACTAAACACAAGTTTTCATCTGGTTAGAAATGAACAATGCCAAAGTTGTGGTAATTTTCAACAACAATTCTCAACTTTAAGAATAGCAGCAACTGTGAGCAGATACTTGGGCCCAAGAAACAGACTTAAACAAGTCCATCTGGGAAAGCGCAAGTTAAAATGTAAGCAAAAAAGACAATGAACTGGGCCCTTTGAAGCATGGCTCTGCCACCTGACTTATGAGAGAAGTACAGGTCACATCTTTTCAATCCACTGCAGTTAGAAAATGCAGTTTAAAAGCTACAGATAAAATGAAAAAGTAGATCTCAGTGACAGGAAAAGAGGAAAACAAAAAGCCTTTAAGTAATCAACCAGCATGAACCACACTTACAGAATTCTCCCACCTATCAGCATTTTCTAGCTTCTGACGCGATATAAGAAATACTCATACATGTCCCACTAACAATGTCACATTTATCAGAAAAGGTGAACTGAATAATGATCAGAACACATTTAAAAGACAGTGATTTTACAGGTAAGGCAGAAAAATGTGCATCATTGTCATTTGTTGAACATACACGACATACAGAGTTTTCTTTCTTAAAGTTTTAAGACTGCAGAATCCTATGGTGATGTGGAAAACTAATTTAAAACCCATCTACAGGCATCTACTTTTATAATGGCTAAATCACTGGACCTTTATTGAATTTCTATTCAAAATTCTACTTTAATCATTTCACACAGGGGTTTGGAGTTCTACTGAATCCCACCCAATCTTGGCAGAGGAGCTGAATTTACTTCAGTAGCATATACTATGACTTTTCAGTTAAATCTTCTTATATATTTTAAAGTACCGACAGCATAGGCAGAAGTTGAAATAATACTGTTTGAAGATTTACTTTTTAAAATTTTATTTAAATAATATCCCACAAAAGCTTCCAGAAATTTTAGCCAACTTTTTTAGCTTACCAAAATATGACCACTGAAATGGGATACTTACATAACTGGTTTTATAACAAGATTATTCCTTTAACAGCAGAAACAGCTACAGAGTTGCCAAATCCTTTTCCCTAATACAGCCATAGCAGTTCTGGAGCAGATATGACAAAAGGAGGAAGAGAGGCATGTGGCACTGTCAGGAGTGACACTGGGGCAGGAGGAAGGTATCCCTCACTCTTGTATGAGCACAGACACCCAGAAAAGAAACTGCAGCCCACCCCTGTTCCCACCTAGCCAGAAAGAAAACATCCAAATGCCCTTTTCTGTACCAGGAAGTTTTTTCTTCAAGGTAGAATTCATGAAAAAGGCTTCATGAACTAGAAAGACAACTGGAAAGAAAGGGGTAGATTTATTACTGTAGCACAAGTGCACACCCTTTCAAGAATGTGCTAGAAGACAGAAGAATACCCACAGGAGGCAGAGGGCTGCCTTATGCCACCAGCAAACACGGACATGCAACCACGCTGTGGCATTCACAGAATTCATACGAGAACTTCTGAACATGTCAGGCTTGAATTCCAAATGAAAAAGGGAACTTTGAAAACAAAGCAAGAATATATTTGGGTCAAGATAAAAAGGAATCATAGTAATTATTCATTCTCCTTCATGTATTTTCATGTATAAGAGAAATATAAGCTTCAGCAAGTGGCTTGGCCACTGCTGGAGCAGTCAATTCTTGCATTGCATATCATGGATTTACAACCTTGAACATGTAATGCAGCTAACCAAAAGGTGCTCTTCCAGGGTATTTCACATCCCACCAAATGAGAGCTGTGAACTTCACATCAGAAAAATTAAAACCAGACATATGTACCAAACTGTGTGGCAATTTCATAAAGACAGAGAATTTAGCATGTCTAAAAATACAGTAATTGTTCCTAAAGAGGGCAGTTTATAAACTGATACCTGTACAGATATATAGCCATTAGTAAAACCTGCAGTTTTCCCTAAATCTTTTTCAGACTTTTCTTGTTTCTTTGCAACACAGGAAGCAGAAGAAAAGATTTCATTTAACAGTGCATAGCAGAAAGAGATGGTTGTAAAATAGGTTTCAGCACTGAAAAATTGATGCCTTACGCAGACATACCATAAAACAAAGACAGGAATCAATTAAATTAAATTATTTAATTAATACCAATTTGTTCTACAACAGTTTAAAATATGGATGAGACAGCCAATTATGCAGCTGCTAAACAGAACAACTCATTAAATAATTTAATTGGATTATTAATTTTCTAGTTTTGATGTAATTTACTTGTATGACATCTAAGGCTGTGGTTTATACTCAAGGTAGAAACTCTTTTTTGTGACTTGGCTGCATTTTTCTACAATTATTACTTTGTTTCTAGCTGTGTTTTATAAACACTCAACTTATGATTATTTCCAAGTACTAGGAAGGGCAAAACAACTATAGTACTCACAGAAGAGGGGATCAATACACATGCTGCTTTCAAATAGTTCTTGAAAAAAAAACAACCTAGAGAGGTTTTAAGTGGGATGTGCCTGTACTGCAATTCTATTATACAGGGACAAGAAAACATAAGACAACCTCTCTTCATACAGGACAAATAGCTGTGCCAAAAGCACAAATTACACCTAATTACAGGGTATAACTCTGTCATCTTTCTTTTTATAACCTAGCCGTTTACACACTTTGATTTTTGACTTCCATTTGGGTTTATTAACATCAAAGCTTTGTCATCATTTATCTGTTTCTACAGACTTCTTCACCTGAGGCAACAAATATAAACTTCTTTGCATTTCAGCTTCGGATGCAAGGAAGGTTTAGTCTACATTGTTCTTATGATGTTTCATGCTTATTAAACTTTCGTACATTGTTGTAAAATTGATTGCCTTTGGCACACCAACCTTAAATGTACTATAATTAAACCTGCTCTCACTGCATATAAATGCATTAGCACTATCCTATGATCAATTTTATTCTTACTGTTGAGGCTATTTTTCATGTAATTATACTGTCTTGCATAAAAGTGTAATGGACAATTTAGTTTCATGCATTGTTTATCTTTTTGTCAAAGAGAAAATGGCAATGAATTTTTAATTAAACTATACGAGGTTTCTTCTGTACATACAGATTACAAAAAAAACCCCACCAAAGATGACCATCTTTGAAGAAGTAGAGAAAGTAAAATCAGTGTTAGCTTGACAGTCACGTTGAAGAGACCCCTTTCAAATTCAAATCAGAGAAAGGAGAGGGACAGGCTTCTACCTGAAAGTTATGATTACACAAACACACACAAATATATTGTTTAAAACTAGCCTGAAGATATCAACTTCTAGAATTCAAATTCTTAATAAAGCACTAAAAAAATATTTCAAAACTAAATAATCTCTTGAATCAAATATATCATTTGAATATTTGAATCAATAGCAAAAGTTTGACTATCCAAGATGATGAATAATCTTCCTTAAAGAAAGAATATTTCTACAGTTTGGAGCTTTTTTTTTTTTTTTCCTCCTACCCCCTCCCTTCCACCCTCTAAGAAATGGTTTCCTCACTTCTCAAAGAAGGTGAATTCAAGCAGGGGGGTATGTAAATGTAAGTACTGATGTTCTCTTGCCTCAACTTGAGTACTTCTGTTCCAGGCAGTCATTCAGTCAGAAACTTTAAAAAAAAATACAAGTTAAGGAAACTTTTTTTTTTTTTTTAAATAAATAAATGAAAGCACTTCCACCTTACTCTCAAAAGTGGGTTAAACTACAGCTACACATATCTTTAACCAGATGTGCAAAGCCTAGCAACAATAGGAATTCAAAGCCTTCTCATGCAATCTTCTCTATTACTTTGTTAATCTGGCATTTAGAAAGGTTTCTGAACTATCTCCTTTGAGTCTTTCTTGTTTGAGTTTGGACACTTTTTACTTCAATTCTCAGCATTGACACATGAGATTATTCCTTTATTTCTTCTGTAACAACTGTTTACATATTCAAAAACCATACTCTCCTGTATGTTCTCTTCTGCACTTTGAACAAATGAAAATGGTTTATTCTTCTTCCGAGGGATGCTTCCTATGTTTCTGATCACCTGTGATGCCTTTGTTTGGCCTCAAAGGGGTCCAAGTCTTTCTTGAAGTGACTCCCCAAGTGAAATACTGTGTTCCAGCAGAGACTCTGATAATGCTGAATTAAGACTAAAGTTGACTTTGCTCATTTTACGGGCTACACTTCTATCTGTACATCCCAGTGGAAGGGCTACCTTTTGATACAGTATACTGCTATCAAATGAAAAGAGAATAAAATTATTTTCTGAAGGACTGCCATGAATAAGTGCTTTAACTTCCAAACCCACTGGATTTCACCTACTGGTTTGCAGATTATTTTTCCAGTTTCGCAAGATCATTCTGAAATGCGACCCTGTTCTCCAGCACATCCTTCCCCAGTTTTGTGTCAACTGCAGAACAACTCAAATTACTCTATTTTATCATTCAGTTCACTAGGTGAAGACAGAAAGAAAAAACAGACTCCAAGCAGGTCTCTAAAGAAACCTTGCTCAATATACCTTTTAATTCTGGGAACAATTCATTGACAACTGATCAATAGCAATCCAACCAATTTTGCACTACTGTGCATCAGTTTCACCCAGATCACATTTCTCTGCTTTATTTATGAAAAATGTCACAAAAGACTTATGAAAGCCTTTAAATAAAAATCAAACTATATGACAACTACTGCTCTGTTTCTATTCACAGGTTCAACTGTTTTATAACAGAGAGGAATTAAACTAATTTGACATTCTTTATTCTTGATAAATCCATGCTGGCAATTATTAATCTCTTCATTACTTTGCATATATAGACAGTAATAAAACCTCTTTTTTTTTTGGACACCAATATTAAGATGATTACACTCTTCACTCCTCTTCCCTCTTTGACAACTGGTACATTTATCCCTTCCAGTCCTCCAGTATTTAATCCACACCGCACCATTTCTCAGAGATAAGGCTGCTATTAGATGACTTAAGAGGTGATCTGGTTAAAACAAGTAGCAAATATTGGCTGCACTGCCCTGAGATGAGTTAATATAACTTTATCCTTCCTTCTCATATTTCCTGCCAACTGGAAAAAAAAAAAGCTCAAAAAAGAATTTGGAAGCCTAAACTTTTCCAAGGAGCAGTCTATTTGCCTCTGTACCCGCAACAAAACTACTATAAAAATACTGCATGAGACTGAAGTCATCTAAACATGGTAAATTCCTTGTGTCATGTGTCTTACCTGCATCTATATTCTTAATTACTGTTTTTCCACTTAAGTATCTTCTGAAAAATCATAAAATGGTGAAGTATATCCAACGGGATTATAACCACCAGCATCACATTTCCCACTTCCAGTGTAAGGAGCTTACATGACTGTAGCAGGATCATTCAGATACAGACAGTTTTGGTAGGAGTATATCAAGATCTAAACTTTACTTCCATTTTGAAGATGCTAATATGAATGGAGACCTTCTGACTTTTCTATCACATCTTACTGTGGTTTCCTAATCTACAACTGGAACAAAAATTTTCACTGCAGTTTTAGCAGTGTTTAATTTCAACATTATAAATATCTAAGACCAGCCTCTTCCTTGTCTTCAGACAGGAGAATTTTAAATACTTTTCACAGAGCTAATTTGCTTGATTTCTAGCATGTCTCACCATTCCCTCTGACCTTCTATGTAATTAAGTTCTTGCTCCGGTCTTCTGGTTTTTGAGGTGCTAACATTCTCCCTTAGTTTGAAGTCCTTCCCTGGAAGTTACTCTTTCTTGTTTGATATTAAAAAAAGCTACAAGCCATAATGAGTTAAAATGGAGGTTAAGCAATTTGTGATTTTATTTATATAGAATACACTTAACCTGCTACAGAAGGGTTTTAGATCTGAGGTCCCAAAGGATCCTACCCAGCTAACAGGTTCCTAAAGATCTACTTCCCACATGGTTCTACTTTTTCTGCCATGCCCTTTCCTTCTCCCTAATTTGTGCCTCATAGACAAAAGATAAGTTCACTGTGTACCATTAGCATCTCTTTCTTCATCTAATCCAGCAGTTCTAGGTCTATTTTCTTGCCTAGACCTATGGATATTGCAGGTCTCTCTTTTGAAACAGATACAGTGCCCTTTCATTAAGATCACAGACATCCACTCTGCAAACAGATGTTTCAGCTAAAGGAGGCTATTTTCTTTCCCTCTTTCCACTCTTCATTACTGTTTATCACCAGTCATATGTGATAATGTAGTCAGTTTTGCCTGAAGCAGGATGCAGAATGCTCACACAGTTTGGCTGTAGGAAGAACAATTGTCAGTTGATGAATGGTAAAAAATGATTAAAGGTGGTCACATTTTCAGCAAAGTTAGCACAGAAGAGAAAGTCCACCTGTAAAGTAAATCTTACCTACTTATTGCTTCTGTAGTTTCCTTGCTTTCTGCCATTTGTGTCCTACTTTCATCTCTTCCTTTACAACTATATTCTCATTTGTTTTACTCCTTCCTCCATTGTACAAAGACCAGGCAAATAAATTTCTATGACATTCTCAAACTTCCAACTTCTTCCTTGCTCTTAGTTTATGTTGGACCTTCTGTCTCAGAATGCAGAAGCAATTTGCTTCAGGCATTTAGTTGGGACACAATCATTGAAGACTCATCTTCCTCCAGCCACTTTCCAGTAACTGAAGAGGCACAAACCTTCATCATTACCACCAAACATTTTCTGATTTTGTTGTATCTTTACCTTCCTTCTCTAAAAAGTAGGACAGAAAGTCACCACAACATCTGTCACTAACCAGTGTCCTCAACTTGCACTAGACTTGCTTCATCACTTCAACAGAAATTTTGCAGTGTCATCTATCACTGCAGTAGGTGACTAAGAGATTTCTACCCCCCTCCACATAATACAACGCTTTTTTCTATCTTGTGTCCACATATACTATTCTCATTCTGCACAAACACCACACCTTTTTGATTTTAGGTTTTAGATCCATTCACTTCTTCATATTTCACATTCAGAAGTTTCCTGGACAGGATCTGACATCTTCATTCAAGGCCTGTTACGGGTATTTTGCTGAACATTAGGAATTTAAGATATTTTTGCTAATGGGAATTAAACAAGAAAAATCCTGACTAGCAGTATGAATATCATGTTGCCTTTACACCTAAGCTCATGAAACCACAAACCATTGAGCATCATTTTGGAACAAAGAAAAAAAAAAAAAGCAGCAGATAAGGTTCAAAGATGAGCTACAAGAATGATTCAATCTTGTAAAACACATCTACAGCTGAATCTATTTCTCCCATCTAGAAAGATCAGAGAGCAATTTATTTTAGTGTTGTTCTTACCTAGAATAAATATTAAAGCTTGTTTTGACGTGTAATCCACAGACATAACAAGACTAAATAACAAGAAGATGCAGGTTTCAGACTAGGGAGGGAGCATCAACAATAGTGAAGAGATGAACTGACAATACTTGTAAGAACAGTGATCTCAGGATCTACAAGTAAGTAAAAACCAACAAGGAATTTAAGATGGCAATATATACCTTGCTCTGCCCTTTCATGCCTTGCAGAAATAAATGAAGACAGGTAACACTGGAAAAGATCATCACTGGAATTGTCTGAAGTGCTAAAATTCCTACAAATCTAGAAGGCTAATGCACATTAGCTGACCAGGAGCCTGAGACATCAAGCTTTATGTGCAGGAGCAGATCGCTGTACATAATACTAATTGTTAGATGCACTATGTCACAGACAGGCTAAAGGCTGAACGCATGCAGCTGGAATCACCCCAGGCAGATGCCTTAAGCTGTGATCTACCTTACCTGGGAGTATGCCTCTCTTCCTCTCCTAAACAAGTGTGGGGGAATTTTTTTTTTTTTTTTTTTTTTGGTGATAAAAATCTTTGTTATGTTATTTTTGAGGACTTAAAGACAGACAGATACTCTCTGTGTACATGCACAAACACAAGCACACTTAGACAAAGAGCTTTATATAAACAGCTGTACACAGCATTCTGTTAAAGGCACTAGTAGCAACAAGCAGCTTATGAAGTACATAGTGTTAAGTACTTTTTTGTGTTGTTTTTTTTTTTTCCTCCATATGATGGAAAATACCTACCTGCCTTCTAACTACTCCAGTACTTTACTCCCAAGTGCAGAAAGAGAGAGGTTATATTGATAATATTTCTTTATAACTGACATTTGGCAAAACACCACTTGAATTTTACATGGACTCTGGATATTGCTTTGGCATACATGGACAAGCAAATTGCATCATTTTTTTTCACCCTTTTGTTCAAGCAATCTCTTACTCCCATACAATTTGTGTTTGAGAACATTTCAAGCTTAGAACAGTGACATACCTCTGAGCAAACACACGATCCCACGGAAACCACCGACAGATCTCCTTGTATAGTTTATCTGTATGGCCTTCTTCACTTCACTGTAGGACCAGGCAACTTAAATATTTTAACTGCTATAAAACTGCTATTACTATACATCCCAAACTCCGAGCTTACTATCATTTTCTCCAGAGATACATCCAGTAAAATAGGAAATGTATAACAAAATGTATTTGAACCATTACTTTTGTTAAGTCATCTGTTCACAACTGATGAAGGTCTGAAAAACAACCATAGTAACAATGACAGACTAAATGTTCTTCGGGACCATAAAATATTAACTGAAGATCCTAGCCTCTATTTTCTTTGACTTCTAACGCGTGTTTTATGCAAGTGTATTTATTAATGTTATCCACTCCAATTTGATTGAACCATTGTCATTGTTGAGAGGGAACTGCTGGAGCACAGAATTAATGACAGCAATTACAACTCCAAAAGCTATAAAGACAGACAGTAAATCAGACCAAACAACACTAGAAAGAGAAGACAAGTGGAAGAAAATAGAAGTCATTGTGGAACAAAGTATGTCAAAATACCAGAAGAGATATTCAGAAATGTTAGAGGACAGTTCCTGAGGGATATACATGGAGCAAATTAATTCATTAGACTTCCAAAGTAATAAGAGTAATAGGAATAAGTGAACAGTAAGATTCTATATAGATAGAAAACTAGTACAGAAGTACATGAATACTGATACATATTTTTCCATAAAATTTTTAAATTTCTGTGTTTGTTTATAAATAAACCCCACAACTGCAACAAAACATTGTACTGCACAAGAGGGATACCAAAGAGAATCTGTAGGTAGTGGGTGGAATTCATGGTTAAAGAATGCCACTAAAGATGTCTGAAATCTCACAAGTTATAACCTTTACCAGGAATATAAATTCAGCCAGATTCTTCAACTCAGATAATTTTGGCAAAAAATAAGCTCCACACCAGACTGCAATAAGGACAAGGGAGTTTGAGAGACATAAATTTTCTCATGCTCCCCACAAGCTACGGCTAACTGTACACTAAATCTGAAATCCAGTGTAAATAACCTCAATGTAAATTAACCAAAGAGGATGGAAGGAAGTCATATATAAAACACGAAAGAAATTAAAAAAAAAAAAGAGCAAAGAAAGGTTCATTAATGGTCACCAATAATACAAATTGCTAAACAATATACCCAAGGACTGATTTTAAATAAAAAATTTCATACAGGTAGGAAATGCAATTCTTTTGTTTACTACTCTATTTAAAATAAACAGAATTGAGAAGTGATACATTATGAAAGTTGTATGCTACCAACTACTCAGGATCCACAAAAGGTACAGTATTCTCAAACTGATCAGAACTACTGCAGCACAGCCATCCACATCTCAAGAGCTGATTGCTTCACAGTGAGCTATGACTCTTTTCCCCACTTCTGATCAGAAGACCTCCCTAATTAAAACAGAACAATCATCCCAAGACATACCTGGTTTTGAAGATCTTTGTGTTTTATTCACCAACAAACTGTAACATAGCAGTAGCAGCCTCATAGCTTTGACATTCAACAAAATTATGCAAGCAACAGCCTGCCTTTAAGCACCACTGACAAAAAAGGAGAAAAAAAAAAATCTAGCCTAATTAAATGGAAGAAAAAATTACACAGAACCATGCACAGTCTTAGAGATGCAAATTTGTTTGTATTTCCTTCCCTTCACAAGTTATGCCTTGGAAGGTGACTGATAATCAACAAACGCCAGACCAAGGAGAGACATTGAAAAGGGGAAAAAAGAATAACAGAAACATAGAAATGTCTGTGTTGGAAGTCCAACTGCCCTGCTGAGAGCAGGGCCATCTTCAAGATGAGAGCAGTGAAAAAAGCATGCTTCAGGACACAGAAAGGTGCTTTACAAAATAAAAAAGAGAATGCATTGGCTGCAAAAACAAATAATAATAAAAAAAGAATGCATTCTGTGAAAGTACAAAGATTGCTGGGTACTCAAGTAATGACAGGTAAGTCTATAAGGGTCTATAAACAATGTCAGATAAGTTCTTTTAGCACAAAAACTGGTTAAAGGCAGGAATTTTTTTTTTTTTTCATTAATACAATAGTTTTCTAGTATACTGGTGGCCTACGAGTTTGTTTGGGTTTTTTTAATGTAGGTAGTGACGAACTGGGGAAAAGAGAAAATCTTAGCAATGTCACTTTTAACATTAGAGAACATTAATTTTGGAATGAGAATATTGCTCAGGGAAATTTATGGAGAAAAAACACTCATTCAACAGCATGAAATGATTTCTGACACTTACCAATGTGAGAACACTATACTCAACAGAGAAAGCTCAAATTCTAAGACACTCTTAAGAATATAATACCTAATGCCCAGCATGAAGTAAATCCCCACAGTCAGGGTAGTGTGCTCACTGCTGTCCCTTCTCCTAAGGACTCCTTGGATGCAGGAAGGCAGCAAACCAAGGACCAAATACATTTTCAAAATAGGATTAGAATTTTTAATATATCCTTGTTCACCTGACAACACAGAAATGATAATTTTTGCTTCCCCTACAAATATATTTCAGGTATATTAGCAAGGCTACAGCTTACGCAGAAAGTTTACTGTTTAGGTTTGTTTAACTCGACTTGAACAAAGGACTGACTAGGTAAACTGCAGTACTGCAGGTAACTGCAAACCTTCCTCACTTTGAAATCTTACCAAATTTAAGAATTATTTGAGCATTTCTGTGGAAATCAGAGTAGAAAGTAAGCATAATACTTACGCTCTTAGAAACTGCCAGAATTTGGGTAATATAGAGCCTAAATGAAACCTATTATCTGCTTTTAAGAACAGAACCTGTTGGCTTTTGACATTCATGGCTGAAGCCAAAATTGGCAACTGCTGCCTACATCTTAGAGATGGACAAAGGATCCTCAACCCATGTAAAGAAAGAGAATAAAGATTTTCAGTGTAGCATGCAGTTCTCAACTACATTGCAGTTGTTTCTTCGTTTGTTAAATGCAACTAAGGACAATTCAAACTTCCCCCTAGTATATCTTTTGCTGAAGGCTCTCAGCAGGACCCAAGGGTTATGCTGTGGTGATAAACACACTACTAATTCTGGGCTGCCAGCAAGCCAGATGAAACTTTGCTTCTCACACCTCTTGATTAGTCTGCAATTTTGTGATCCTAGCATAGACCAGCCTCAAGAAATCCATCATTTTCTCTATGTTGTGTAAGGAACACAAGAAATGACCTTGTCTTGCAATGGCTATCTGAGTTATATCTCACTCTAAGAAAATTGCTGAAGATAGGATGACTAAGCACATCATTATGTTCAACCACCCTGTATGGAACAAGTATATTCACAAGCAGAAAGGAATGCTGCATAAATACCTGCTGTGGCATATTTCTGCAATGAGTTGTACTAGATTTCTGAAAGATTTCTGTACTGATAATTCCACTAGTTATTACAAAAAGGATTCATGATGAAAGATAACATTCCTGTTAGAAGGAAACTTTTAATTTAACTTTATACTTGTCGATTATACACTTGAGATACTTTGCATTGTATTCAACAGCAAATACAGAATTTGGATAAAACACTGAAGTGCCTTTCTAGCTTCTATTTTGACTTATATCTGAAACATTAAAAAGACGTTGTTGTTTTGAATACTAACTACTCAAACCCAATATGAGATGGTTCATGACATAACCAGCTGTTAAATGCTGCCATTTTATGCAGTAACACTAAAAGTTCAAGTGAAATCTGGAGCTCTTCATCAAAAAGACAAAAAAAACCCACTGAAAGCTAATAAATCCTGGGCCAAAGGTAATTTCTCTTTAGGCTGTCAAACCTCAAGAGGCCAGCATACTAGAAAAAGTGACACAAACTTGCCCAACTCCTCTGTTCTTCCTTGGCTGAAGCTGTATGGCTGTTCTGATGGTTTTATGAAAAAAGGATTGCTACTCAACTGTAAAATCAGAAATGTGAGGGAGTCCAGGTAGCAGAGCACAAATTAAAAAGAACTTTGGTATACTTTAGCTATACGAGTCACTACCTTAAAATTATCAAAATATGTCTTACAAAGAATTTCAGGTTATAGACTTTTGTTAAGTCAACCAAAACCAACCCACCTTTCTTCTTAAATTTAGAATTAAAAAGTGAGGGCTACAATCTAGTGCAACTATAATCAGAGGTTAAGAAAGCTTCCTCAGGAGGCTCTTATCATATAGTACCAAATTCTAATTGATAAATATGAGGATATAATGGAGGAAATAAAACTGCCTCTAAGTTGAGAACAGTTCAGAACAGCAAATTTTTGCTGATAGTCTAGATAAAGTTTCTATATTAAATGAAAGATTAAATATTATGTCCTTTCCACAACAAAAAAAGGTAGGGCACCGGTGTATTTGATGTCTCCAAGTTACTTACTGAGATCTAATGATATTTTTCATCTCTCCATTTATGCTTACACATTTGCAAGTCTGGAAGTGCCTGAAAGGAATTGTTTTTACCTATACCTATTTTCTGTTAACATTTTGTTTTCACGTACTGTACTCATAACTCTCTTTCTAAACCGGTTTTCTGAATAGCTGGAACATGAATGCTGAAATAATGACTACCTGTGGATTCCGTAATTCTAAATGTTATTACTCTGCAGCAAGACAGGTAAGTTGGAAAAAACAAACCCAAAAACCACAGGACCAGATACAATCCAACAAGACTATTAGACTACATCTTGAACAGCATTCTAACCCAAGTGGAATGGGAACACCATCTAATTGCGACAGCAGCAGCCCAAAACATTCCTATCTTTTTCCAGTACTTGTTCCTTTTATTTTAGAAAATACAATGTTAAAGAAATGTTAGAATTACCATGTCAGCTTGCTCAAAGTTAAAGGAACCAGAAAGTTAACGTTAATGCAAGAGACATAAATGCCCACTGTGCACTTTCACCATTATTGCTACTTTTTTTTTTTTTATTTAAAGTGTGGTTAGAACCTCTCTTTCCATTTATGCCCACTGTGTCTTGTCCTCTCCACAACTCACCATTGTGAACAAGCTGGCTCTATCTTCTTGATGACCTCCTCCTAGGCAACAGAAGGATGATATTAAGTCCTCTTGAAAATGCCTCTTCTCCAGGTTTAACATGCCCAGATTCCTCAGCACCTCTTCACACAGCAAATGTTCCAGACCACAACCATCTTGGCTCTCTCCACTGAACTCACTCCAGCTTGTCAAAGCCTTTCTTGTACTAGAGTCCAAGGCAGGAAGTGGTGTTCTAGATATGGTCTAAAGAATGCCAAGTTAGGGGGGATAATCCTTTTCATTCCCTCAATCTACTGTTAATATAGCCCAGGATACTTCACCCTCTTCGCAGCCAGTTATGTTCAAGTTGCTCTCCATGAAAACCCTTAGATCTCTTTCTATAGAGCTGCTCCCTGGACAGTACTTCTTCAAGGAATTCTTCTTTTGCAGATGTAGAACTTTGCATTTGCTTTTAGAATTTCATCAGGTTCCTGTTGTCCCCTTCCTCCAGCCTAACTAGGTCTCGCCAAATGGCAGCTCTGTGTATCAACTGGTTCCCCTCAATTTGGTGGTGTCTGCAAACTTGACAAGTAAATCCTGTCACCTCCTCTGGTTCACTGATAAAGATATTAAACAGGACAGGTCTCAGGACAGACCTCTACAGTACTCCACTTTCACTGGCATCCAAGTCAAGTATGACTTGATTAATCATCACCCCCTGAGGCTGATAATTCAACCATTTTTTCACTCATCCACCCATCCAGACTGTAGTATCTTAACTTGCAGGCAAGAATACTGTGAGAGACAGTGCTGAAGACGTCACAAAATGTTGAGGTAGCTTCAACTGTTCTCCCCTTATCCACAAATCAACAGGAAAGCCAACAGGTCTGTAAGCACAGCATCCTCCAAGCATAAAATTAAGAGCTGTACTATAAACCATGTGACAGAGTTAACATAATAGTAGAAACTACAAAAAATTGCAGAAGTTATGAAAGCACAAAAGCAACTACTCTGTAAGTTGAGATCTCCCACTGTTAGATACATAAATTTGACATGACTGTGAGAACTGCAGTATTTTAAACACCATAAATTATTCCTTCTGCAAGCTGTCATAGAAAGTAGAAGTGACTTTGATGCAAGAACAGCAGTTCAGAAAGACAGTTACATACTGAATCAAAGAGTAAATATAATATATTAAACCGCTTAGGAATAACAAAAAAAATATATCCTTTGTTATAAAGTTAGAAGCACCTTGAAATGTACATGCTTGCATGTGTCAGGAATCATACGCAAAATGATTAGAAGCTTACAGTAAATACACATCACTTATGGAAAACAAGGAAGTAAAAATAACAAAAAAGCCTCAGAAAATCCAGTCTGATTAAAAACATTGGAGAAGGATGGGCTTAGGTAAAAAAAAGCCTATTGTAAAAAGTGGATGTTGCTCCTGAACTGAAGCCCATGAACTTTAGCCAGTTAAATAAAAATTGTAAAAAAGCAGAGCAAAAAGTAAGATTTTAAACCAACTTTCTAATAACCCCCTCAAATCACAATTAAAATCTGTTCCAAGAACAAGCATGAAGATATGAAAGAATCAGTAGGGTAAATATGTGATTGAGACACAAAGGAAGAGCTCAAACAAAAGTACCAGAAAAGTTACCAGAAAAGAACTGATATAAGTTGCTGCCAACAGTCTTTCTCCAGAAGGGTAGAACAGAGAAAGCATTTTAAGCAATCATCATCAGCAGATAATCCAGATAAAGCCATTAACAAGTCAGCAGGATCAGTAAGTATTTACCTGAAATTTCCAGACAACGTAAAATATGAAACCAATGAGCTAATAACTGCATGGTGAAATTTATTCATTGAAACTACTCAGTAAGACAGAGTCAATTATTGCATCATTTAAACAAAAAGTTAGCTTTCTGGGAGCAGTCAAGGAATTTTGGTACAGATAGTTCAGGCCTGCACCAGAGCAAACTTTAACAAAAATAGCAAGACTAAGTATATGGATAAATATTAGGGAAAAGTCAACAACTTTTGTAGAGGAAAGTCATTATCAATCCTCCAGCTACCACTAGTAGTAAACAGCTGCCTAAGTGTGATTTTAGTGACAGATTTGAGTTTTTAAGAAGTTTGGACAAGCTACCTAACAGAAGGTGAGAAATCTCTTCAACAAACTGTGCTAACACAGAACAAAAGGGAAAGTCCTTGTGGAATTAAATAACTTGTTAAAACAAAGCAAAACAAGAGGGGAAATAAACAGTTTTCATGAGAGATTTTTGCTAGTAGAGTTCCTAAAGGGTCAATGTGGTTCAGTAAATCCAAGTTCTAGAAAGCTACTTAAAAAAAAAGTCAAAAGGCATATTAATTATACAACATTATTTGGTGTAATCAAAAATAAATCTGATCAAAAGGTGTAAACGGTTGAAGGATAAAATTCCACATAAATGCAAAAGATAAGCACATAGAAAGAGAAGTTACACAATTACACATGATGAATGATAACAGTTCTATTACTAGCTGGGGAAGAATAATGGCATTATCATACATCATTCTCTGAATACATCAGCTAAAATCCTCACAGTGATCAAAAAGACAAACCTAAGGCTAGGTTGTCAAGAAATTATGAAATAGTAAAGAAGAAAATCACTGTGCCACTAGTATCAACATTTTTGAATACTGTACACAGTTCTCACAATTCTTCTTCAACATCTTAAAAATGTGAACACAGAGAGTCAGAAAAGATACAAAGACAATTACAGGAATGAGTTAGCTTCTAGATAGAGAACAAATAAACCAAACAGCAACATGACAGAAACAGTTAGGTTAACTAGGCTTACTGTTCCTACCTTTGAATCTACGATCAAAAGAACCAGTAACCTTTTAAAAGCTGCAGCCTCAAAATGAGAATATTAACTTCTACTAATTACCCAAACCAATTCATTTGGAAATGCCAAAAAAGAAATCATTAGATTGGACATGCCTCCCAGTTTAGCAATAAAGCAAAACAGACCGGACTGATGGTGCTCAGAGGAAAGGTTAAACTTTAAAGTCCATGGAGCAGAAAGCCAAAGAAAGTGAACCCAGTTACCAGCACACCCTCAAAGTATGTGTGCGACAGGAGACAAGAAAAATCACAGCTTTCTCCTAATGGTGACATTACAACTTTCAAAAGTTTATCACCAAATATTTTAATTTATTTGATGTTGACTCAAGAGTTCTTCTGTTGCCTTTTACAAAATGGCATTGGCTGATATATACCATGAGTTGCATTGTGTCAAATACACTAACACTTCCCTGGATGACAAAGCTGTAGAACATGTCTTTTCAAGTTACTAATAAGAGAGTTTAATACACAATAGGCTCTAACCACAGCTTGGGACTTGTTAGGCAGGACCCTTTACCTAATAGCTAACTTGGAAAAGTAATTTTAATATTGATACTTAATAAACATATAGAAGATAGAGCAGAATTCTAATGAAAATGGCATAATTGTGCAGTCAAGCAATTAATATGAGAAATTAAGCATATCTGCACACTTCTGCTCAGACTGAGAGTCTCCCATTTTCTAATGCTTACATATTAATAGAACTGAAAAATAGTTCTTGCAGCTGGTATTTTGATAACATTATTGCTACACAGCAGGGCACTCATCCCTTGCAAAGGTAAACTTCTAGTAAATAGTTGTCAAGTCTATTCATGACTGAAATAAAATTACAAATAGTAAAGGAACAGGTTTTTGAACTTAATGCCAGCAAAATATCACGTATCTAATTCATGAAAGAATTATAGACTTCAAGACTGCTATTATTTTATTATCCATACCATTTATTTTTTGGTCTGTTCCACAGCTTCGTTTCAACTTACTAATCAATGGTACTTACCACTGGTACTTCACCACTAACAAGTCTCTACATCTATACAATAGGAAATACTTATGTATTTAAATTATCTATGTATTTTATTACATCTGCAAAGAATTATAAATACCTAGAAATGCTACTAGCAAAATTAAATACACTTTTAGCAACAAATGACTTAGTTAATCCCTCTGAAATATCTTCATCTGATTTTTAGAGTTGCTTTTTTTTAGAGGTCTTTTTTGTCAATGAGAAAAAGATATGAATGACTGGAACTGCTTAAGAGTACAACTAGGAGTAAAAGTACTTGCATTAAAAAACTCAATCCAAACCCACACATCACAGAAACACTACCTCACACCTCCCAATTCCACAACACAACCCCTGTTTGTCTTTCTTACGCCTAAGCACTCACAACACAACAGCATCAATGCTCCTGCTTGTCCTTTGGAACACCATGCAACACTAATTTTGGCCATCTCTCTGCCATACCAGTCTAAAGCACTGCAATTTTACCCATAATTATAATGAAACCACCTACATATTAATCTTTATTTAAATTACTTATGTTACTAACAGCTTAAGAAAACAATCTACACCATTATTTAACGGTACTGAAAAAGACGTGTGTTACAATGAAAATTAATATTTTCATAAAAGCATTATTTCACGGAAAACAATTTGTCTTCTAACACAGTAAGAGGAAAGACCAAGGAAAAACAGAGAATCACAGTATTAATCATACAATGCAGATATTGATATAATATATTAATTCATCCATATTTAGTCATAAGCACTTTTTAAAAATTATTTTTTCCACCTCCTAGTGGTTTTCCATGGATGATGAACAGGCTTAAAAAAAAATGATAAATCACTTCACAGATTCTAATTAAATCTACTAACTGCTGCTAGGGGAGTGAAGTAGAACAAGTGATTATGAAAAACGATGTTTTTAGTTTTTAAATAAACACAAATCTGGATAAGAATCACTTGTACTTTCCTAAATAATTTTATAGGTCATGTCTGGAAAACCTGCAATGACTTGTGACTTTATGTGAAAAACTAGGAAATAGAATTTGACTCCGTGGTCTGAAAAAACAATCAAATGATTAAGATGAAAACCCAGATCAAGAAGAACCAAGGGCACTTCATTAATCCTCTCTGGGCACCACACTGCTCACAAATTCCACGGTCTGTATACTTAAATATGGACTCCAAGTAAGGAATGATCACAGGCAAAAGATGGGAAAAAAGTATGACATGGAAGATTAATGATAAGTAATGAAGACAATGTGAATAGTCGGATTAATGCGTCCGGGAACAGTATCTTCTCTCACAACTGCTACATGCCATCACATCACATAACAATGCTAATAAAATGCTAGTAATCATCAAGCCTTATCCCTTCTAAGATGCAGGCATCAAGTACAGACACATATGGACAGAGTAATTCAAAAAAAGCAAGAACTTTCATTTTATCCTTGAGATAAAAACATTAATGACATAGTAAAAACTCACCAATTATTTTTAGAAGCATGACAATACTTAAGAGATGGAAACCTTCCCCTGGTAATTCACTTATACATAGAAATGAAAAGCATTTTAAAATGAAGCACCTTCAAATGGTCAACACATCATTGGGGGTGGGAAGGAGGTATCCCCAAATAAACACTGAGGACTCTCTACCACGTACAGCAGCATTCAAGGACCGTAACTGCCTTATAACCAAAAGCACCCCGCTCGGGTAGCGCAAAACTTGCTTCACTGGTGAAACACCAGTGAGCATGACAGCTCTTGCTACACAATGCTGGCCATTACTAAGCTGGGTCATAACTTTGTTTCCTCTTTGATTAGAAGAAAGTACAGAAAGGAAAACAATTAGCTGGGCTGAGCAGTGGCACAAGCAATTTACAGACAATTATGAAGTACCAATTCTTATCGTCTCTACTCAGGCTTTAAAGTAGTAATTTTTATTACAATCTATATGTATAATAGCATCTGAAAGTATTACTTGCATAAAGTTTAGCCCAGGTCTTTCACTCTAGTTTTGCTGCCTGGCATCTCTAACCCTACAGATCACATGTCAATTAAGCAACCACTTATTAAATCCATTTTCCTTGCAGTAATCTTCAATCACGTTTTGCTAAGGTATTATTTTTTCCACTTCAAAAGATTTAACACCAGAGATCAGAAGCTTTGGGATGTCACTCCCACAGCCATTAGCAATGTCCATTATTTATAATTATTTGGAAGACCAGAAAGGAACTTCCTATGTATAATTATGAATTTGGAGGAATATCAGACTACAGAAAGTTAGGTACAATGTGCATGCTTCTAATATCTGTTCTTGTTCTATTTTTTTTCATGTATGAATTTTATCAGCTTAGTCCAATTTGAACATCAACAGGGTGTGCCAACCATGATGCAAGAATTTGATGTCCCAGTTAAAGGGCTTTTTTCTACCCTTGTGAGAAACTGGTTTTGGCGCAAATCTGGACTCAGAAGCCCATTTAAAAGCCATCTCTCTCTCCTTCCCCTAATCCCCACCAATATCCACTAAAAGTTGAAAGATCTATTTCTTATAAAGCCAAGCAAAATAAAATTTCACAAAATAAAATTTCAGAGGTTTTAATATAAGCAATGCCAAATGAGGTTTTTTTGAACCCTGAGTGTATCTGCTTAGAGAAAAGAGTAAATTATTAATCCAGGCTTGATTTCAATGAAGTGTCATATCAAATGAAGCCTACAAAGAAATTACAGTAATATTTTTCCATATCCTTTTCATTAAATAAAACCAATTTAGCATTTTAATTAGAAAAAAAACCTTTAAAGAAAGCTTTAAAAGTTGATATTAGGCAATGCAAATTGCAATTTTATTCATTAATTATTCTAAACCTTTTAATTACCCCCATAGCTAAGGTTATGTCTAAATATTAATTCCTTAAAAAAAAGGTACGGCTTCAAGCTAGTCATTAAAGCTCCTGCTGAGGGAAGCCCAAGCTCTCACTATTAATACAGTAGCTAAAATCCCCAAACACATTAGGCAACACAGAAGGCAACTAAACAGTTACTTCGTATTGACACTGAAAATAATTATATACACTCTCTTAAAAAATAACATTCCTTTCCCATTAATATTTTGTATCTATTTAACACTTTGCACCTATTTACTAAGATATACAAGTGCTCATTATTCATTCTATCATAAAAGAAGTTTGAAGTTTATGGCTCTGAATACTTTCCGACCTGTAAAACACATAATGCTACGTTTTGGTTGGTTCACCAATATCTGTACAAATTAGTTGCAAATATTTTTTTAAAAGTTAATTGCTTTGGTTACTTGTGAATGGACAATTTGAAGCACATTTTTTGGCTCTTTAAAGTGATACTAAGCTATGCTACTTTCCGTAGAAATAAAACAATTCTGTTGTCTCTAATTCACTTTTCAGAGTTATTTTTAGTTTCAGGATAGGATGCTGCTCTTCATTCTTCCTTGAAGGAATGCTTGTTTTAAATCAAAATTCACAAAGAGAGACTGGAAATTCAAAGCAGGAAGAAGGTGGCTGAAGATGCTCTTTAAAGGCAAGAGGAAGTCAACATAAAACCTAACGGGAAGAAAGAATCAGAAAATTATTTCCCAGGAAGAGAAAGCAGTAGGTTAGAAGTTCCAGTGGACCATTTTCCCACTTTATAGTACAGAAGAGCATCAACATAACATTCAGATATTTATTTTCATATCTTTATTTTGATAGGATTATGGGAGCAATAGATAACAGTTGAGAAAGAGATGACAAGCTGTTTCTCTATGTTACATTTTTTCTCTCAGTGTAAACACTACTACCTTTGGTTTAGCTTCATACTAGTTTCTCTTTAGATACACAACACTCCAAATGCTTGGGAAAGCTCAGTAAGTTAGTAGAAAAGTAAACAGCTGGCACAGAGTAGTTCAACTACAGTAACAAAAAATGGCGACTATCAGAACCAGAGGTACTTGCCAAGAATGAAGCAGGAGTCTCTTATTTGCACAACTGACTACCTAGTGTAAGGTGCATTTTATACCATTTCACACTACTACTGCTGAATTACATCTATTTGTTCTTCAAAACTTTTTGTCTGTTCATGTCCTTATGGCTCCCCATATTCAACAGAGGTGAACTTAATGTCAGTTCTCCTAAATGCATGAAACATGAACAGGGTAATATAAGGGCTCTAACCAAGAAATACACAGTGTTCATCAAAATACTAAATTTAAAAGAAGTCTCTCCAGTGTTAGGGTGAGGAGCTATAAGCATCATCAGGGTATAAGCCAGCAGCAGCTGTGAGCAGCTATTTAGGTCCTACGCGTAAATAGCTTTGTTACAGAAGCAGAAGAACGTTAAATGACAGCATCAAATTAAACACAAGCTTTTTGGACCTTGGTGTCTTTTTGAGCAAGGCTGTGGGAATGGAGGACAGACATCAGTGCACTGTGTTCTCAATGTTAGAGAAGAAAATGCCATCCTTTCCTATATGCTTTCCACTCTCCAGTGTTCCTAGTTTTTTTTTTTTTGCATCCACAACTCTAAACTATACTATGTATCACATAAAGCAAGAAAATTTTCTAAGGAGGCAGGTTAAGATAAAGGTAAAACAAACAGTTTAATTTAACAAGCTTAGGATGTAATAGTACATCTCTCCATAAGATTTAATGGCTATTAAAATATCAGAAAACAAGCTACTTTAAAAATAAATTTTGGCTATTAGGCTCTTAAAATGTGACTATAAATACCTGGCTAGAAATGCAGGCCATTTTATAATTTCAAGGCACAGCATCTCAACATTAAGTCCACGTTGCAGTTACCTTTGTTATATTAATATCTTTACCTTAATCTCAGCCCAGCTTGACATCACCTGAAACTTCTTGTTACAAAACAGCTTTTCAATAACAATGAAAAGTAATCACAGCTGTTAGCATAAAAAGTTGATATTAAAAGCTATAATATTCTAAGCATCTATATTTTGTTAAATGTTTTTATAACATTTCTTTTTTATAAATATGTTGCACACAATCAAACATACAAAGCTACAGTCTATACATTCAGGCTTGCTCTGGGCATTCCATAAAACAAACTGCCAAAAAACATCCTGGTAGTCAAAGACAAACTTGGAGGAATTAATTTCACATCAGGAGATCTGAGGTAACCCATCTCTCTGAGCATAAGAAGGAGCAGAAGAACAACCCTGCAAACATTTCTGAATGTCTTCCAAGTTTTTTTTTTTTACTCTAGGAGATATAACACGGAGTTTTATGCTTCACCTCACTTTTAAATGGCCAAGAAAATGGGAAAAGGTGGAAAATTAGGCTAGTGGGGAAAATGGGAATGAAGCCTCTTAAAGGCTGAAAGATGTAAACTTTCAATTTGGACACCTTCAGGGAGTGAGTTTTACTGCAGCACTTGATTACTTGTTGAAATATACAGCTGCCTTCCACTGATAAAAATTCCTTTTTCCTTCTGTTCTTCCTCTTTGTGTTCACAAGAATGCATAATTTTTTTTTCCTCCAATGTTGCTACAAGGTAGCAAACAGCCGTAGTATCAGATTAAGTTGCTAACACGACAGAGATTAAAAGCAAATCCTATCACCACTTAATTTCCATGCTAACACAAATAGCACTTAGAAATTTTAAAATGTAGATTAAAAAGCCATCTTCTTAAAACAAGTTGCTTACAACCAGAAATTCAGAGCAGAAAACAAGATTATAATACCATTCAAAGTAACAGCAAGATAGTGCCTGCACAGCAGATGCAAACAGAGCTCCCTGTGTCTAGGTGTTCAAAAGGTCAAATGCTGCCCTGAATCGAACAAGTTACTACCAAAAAGTTGCACTGGCAATGAAACTACCCAAGCAGTCTGACCAGCCCCTGGCAGAGTGGGCTGCAGGGAAGATGAATTACGTGGAGGGCTCAGCAGGCTCGGAAAAGGGATTGCACTTAATGCCCCGGAATGTGCCTCGGCAGAATGCCCAGGTCCAGCACCGCTGGCTGGAATCCAAGCAGATCCGTTACCTTCCCTTTAGCCATCAGTTTACCACATGCCTCACTGACACCACAGATAGGCCTTTCCTCCTCCCCTTTATTTTTAACTTTTGTATCTTTAACGCAGCTGAGATGCATACTTCAGGCTATACCATTATGGAGGATTTTAAACCCTCTTTAGCACTTGGTAAACTATTGCATTATCTTTCCAATTCTAATCTAAAACTGGTTTTAAAACAGGCAAATTAAACTCATGATACAGTTCACGCAATTGCTTACATGACTTACACTAAACTAAATGTACTTTGAATACCAAGTTATCTCTGCGTGAACCTTTTAAATGCACCATAAACCCAATTATTTTGACTCATAAAGGCAATTATTTTGACTCTAAGCCTCAGAAATAAACTTAGCCCTTCTTCAGGAAGTTCTTGTTAAGCTGAGAGGATAGGGAAAAGCTGATGATACATTTCCTTTCAAAATTAATTTGGTTTTTCTTCAGTTGCATTTGCTGTAGCTGCTTATATCCAAATCTGTTTGAGAAATAGCATACCTTTGAAATTATGTGTCTCTCTTTCACTCTGGCCCTGAAAGTATCATATTTTTATCACAGAGAAACAGTAGAATCTAATTATTTGCACTTTAAATCCCCAAACAAAACAAACCCCAAACAAAAACAAACAAGCAAAACAAAACAAAAAACCCAACCCCCAGAAGAAAACCTCTGCAGAAAGCTTTGCCTTTTTATAATTTGCCGTATATAGACTTCATGTAAGACTGTTTTTTAAGTCCTGAAGTATCTGGACAGGCAGGAAAAGAAGATCACAGTTCATTACATTTGAGTTTGGTTTGGGGTTTTTTTTGTGTCATTGTTCAACTTTAAAAAAATAATCATCCTAGAACACCTTATAAGTTGGCTGAGAAGACACCTGTGATATGAAAGATGCAGACTGTGCTTTGTGTTGTGCTCTATGTGGATCATGGATCTGAGACTAAATATTTCATTTCTCAACCTTCAGACTCTCACTCTAAAAAATGACCCCTCCCCTCTCTTCTTGTCTCAGTCAGTAGAAATCTTCCTAATATTGTCAAAACAGACATATTGCTATGTTGTAGACTACAACCACCTGCTTTGTTTTCAGTGGAAAGAAATTATTTGACAAAACCTCTGCCAGTACTCTAGCAAATGTACTGCTAGGGGAAAGTACTCAAATGCAGCTGCCCAGGATTTCTTAGCATAGTTACCATTATGCTCAAGTGGAGCCTTATTACTTTTAACACAAGGCCACTAAAATTACACACCAAACTTGGCACACAGTGAACACAGCTATTCCCACGCTGGTAAGGAGGAGAGCTGGAGAAAAAGGAACTACAGAACTACACCCCAACAAAAAGAGAGAAGGGAGCTTTTATTCCTCCAACAAAACTCAACTCAGAATTCATGGTTCAGGTAACATACAGTTGTACCTGTTTTGCTGCAGTGCATGAGGACCCTGTCATTAACAACTACCTCCACATACAAGACACTCCACAAAACCAACAAAGATAGTCCAAGGTTGTATGTGGTAGATAAATTATTTCCAAGTAACGAAAATTCCCCCCCCCCCTTAAACAAACGAACAAAAAAACCACCAAAAAAACCCACAAAAAAACCAAACAAACTTAGAATTTCCTCGAGTTTCCTCTATGTGAGAAGTGATCCTTTACCCCTTTCCATCTGGAAGAACCTGAAGGTCCCTAGCCCTCAAAAAAATGAAGAAAATAAGCCATATGGAGAAAACTTATAAGGAAAGGAGACAGGGTATGAAATGGATAACTAGGAATTCCACAAGATGAAAGCAGTCATCAGCTTTTACAGCCCTTTTTATATTATTAAAGGTTTATTTTTCACTCCAGTGAGTAATGCAACTTGGCACCTCAGTAAAGTTGCTCACCTCAAGATTCACCAAGTGCCACCAGAGAACTCAGCAAGACTCTACTCTTCATTCTCATGTCAAGGGTATACAAAGTGTATATATACATTGATCCTGCCACTTTGTTTCATCATGGATGCTAGCAAAGCATTTCATACCATTAAAGTCACATTTTGTTCATAATACTGAGTAAGTATCTCAGCTTTTACTGAAGAACTTCTAGCCCTTACAATTCAGCAGTTTCAAGCCTAGAAGTTCAAAACCAATAAAAAGAATCCACATGATTTTAGATAAAAACCTTACATTTTAAGCCAGTACAATTTTAAGGCTTCATTTACGATTTCTGAACACTTACAGCCACTACATCACCCTACCACAAAGTTCAGTCTCTCGTCCAAGCACTGTTTTACCATTAATAGGTTGATTGCGTGGTATGTAAATTGCTTATAAATATATATGACAGTAATTTAATTTCTTTCAATGTCAGACATTTCATGAACTCTTATGAAAAATTGAAAATTATTTATGCTATTGTGTATACTTACTGCATAAAATAACATTTTTTGAGACAACTACAATTAACGCAGTGTGCTTTACTCAACTGCCTTATGCATACATCACTTCCAAAAATATAGTAGAGCAAAGTCTGGAAGAGAGCTTCCCATACTATAAAACTATTGTATTACAAAGAAATATTGAAGGGCCAAAAAGGACGTTTTACTGCAAAACCAGAACTACTGCTTTTATGAACAGCTTATGGGGGAAGTGTCTCACATTCAGCAAAATACCTGAGTATGAAAAATTATTCAGTTGATGTATAGGCACAAGTGCTGCTAGCATGTTAACTTCAAATTCTTATGAAACTATTCATGGACTCTGATCTCTTGAAATTATGGCCTCTAGGACCTATCTGCAATTAAAAGTACATCACTGTTGTCTCATGGTTACCTTAACATAACCTGATCATCATCTGTAACTCCTTATCTGTCTATTCAAAGTTTACCGACAGAGAAAACACATTCTACAGCTTGGTGTGGTGACCAAAATCTTGTGTTATCTTCCCAGGAACTGGTCTAACAAAGGATATTGCCTCTATCGACCTTGTTCTGTGAAACACATTCACAGGGACACTAAATGGACTAGAAGTGTCCCTTAAGTATACAGTGATGGGAAACTTGATAATCTCTAGGCTTGAAGTGGCAAAATAACAGCCCAGACATTCCTCAAGGATGACAAGAAACTGTATGCATGAAGTCTACCACATTTTAAAGAACTGCAAGCAACTTTTAAATCCACTTGTGGTGGTCTACTCAGATCAGCTGGGTACTTCTGATGGCCAGAAGCAGATGTACATAGCATGAATTTGTAGAGGCGATACATGATCACATACACTCTACCGAACCTGAAGAAGGATACAATTCCATCATATTAACACCATATCCAGAATTTAATCCCTACACAGCCTGGCCCAGAGCCACTGTGTCTACTTCCCATTATCCGCTACCTTCTAACTCTGATTTCAAAGGCCAGCCTAGCCCTTCTGCTACAGCAGTGGAGGGAGTAGAAACAAACATTGCTTCCTGCTGGCAAGCAGCAGCACAGAGCAGTCCCACATGGGGAATCTGCTGGTCCTAGAAGTGGTGGAGAGTGACACAAGCATCAGGCTACACAAAGGAGAGATGACCCAGGACCCTCTGCACAACTTCATCCTGCAGCGTTTGCCCTGAGGAAGGAGTCCTGCAGGGATACCCCCAGAAACACCCCCCCCTCCCCCCCCCCCCAAGACCTAATTAACAAGCAATTAGGAGACAAGAAGCAAGAAATGTGTCCCATTGCTCCCACAATTACAGTCTCACAAATTCTTCCCCCAAAAGATTCAGTCACATGATGACTCTCAGGATGATCATTCCCTGATTGCTGTCAGTATGAGTACCCTGCAATATTGGAAGTGGTGCCTCCTGCCACTGCCACAGAGCAGTGACCATACAGTGCAAGGAAAAAGATATCTGTAGTGGAACGTTAAATACAGCTTTAAGAGTTTAAGTCCTCTGACTACAAATCACTATTCCCGACTGCAACTTGATCACATTACTGTCATTGCAGGAAGCAGTACTGTTGAGGGACCTCTTCATCACAAATTGTAAAACGAGGTACCCATGATATACACTGAGTAAACAGATGACACTGCATTATTTTTATAGAGGTGTTCACGTAAAGAATCTTGTATTTATTGCTATACAAAGTCTGCTCCATCAACACATAAAATTTCTGGTGCACTGACATCTTCAGATTTTTGTTTCTGTTTTTCACTTTTGAGGCTGAAAAGAAGTAAGAATATAACTCTTAAAATTATAGAATAACAGTTCAACACCATTTGGCAATATGACATTGTAAATTTTCCAAATTTAACAGCAGCTGGGAAAGAAGTATGTCAGCAATTTCCTACCATGTTTTTTTGGGAGATAGAGCAGGAATATTCCATAAAACAAGCATATTCAGGGGGGAAGAAAAAAAAAAAAAAAAAAAAAAGCCACCCTACCTATTTAGGAAAAGTAATTTTATATACTTGACACCTTTTTTGTCCATGATGCTTCTTTAAATAAGTTGAAAATTTACAGATTTTATGGACTTTTTAAAACCCCAGAAACAGAAGAGGTACTGTCATTTTTGTTTCCCATGTTGATTCTTTCCCATAGGTCACAGCCTAAATGCTCTTACTTAGGACTCTTAGGCCTTTAGTACTCTTTTCAAGAAAGTTGCTGGAGAAAGTGCAAGAAAGTCAAGTACAAATTTCTTTACAAAAGTGCTTAACTACATCCCTAGGTGAAAGAATGAACAATTATTTTTTCCCAGAAGGTGAAATACTACAGCAGGAACACACATACATGCAATAGCCACCAAGCTATAAAAAGAAACTCCAGCTCTTCTATAATAAAGAAATTTATTTACTTGGCATGCCAAATTAAAATACACATTTTAACTGTGTACCACAAAATAGAGCATGTTTAACGATTATAAATTAATCTCAACATGTTTCAAGATTTTGTTGAGAAGCTTCCATATAGGAAGGTCTGGCGACAGCCAAATTAAATGAAAAGAGTTTACAGAGCTTAAAACTATTGTTATTTAAGCAAAGAAAAAACAGCAGCATGCACTGACACATAATCATAGGATCACAGAATCATTCAGGTTGGAAAAGACCCTTGGGATCAAGTCCAACCATTAACCCTACTCTACAAAGTTCACCCCTAAACCATGTCCTTCAATACCACATGTGAACTACCCTTAAACACATCCAGGGATGGTGACTCAACCACCTCCCTGGGCAGCCTATTCCAGCGTCTGATGGGTCTTTCTATGAAAAATTTTTCCCTAATGTCCAGTCTAAACCTACCCCTGGCAGAGGGAAAGAAAAAAATAATTTCAGAGAAAATAAGTCACAGCACAAGAAAAGCACCTGCACATTGCAGAGCTCATCTAACTGAGCCCTAACAAATGGCATCTGCATATTGTTTAAGTAGTTCTATTTCCATCACTCAATTGATTCTCACTACATTTCTCTGACTGCAAACTTAATAAAGTATATTCACATTTCTAAGTAGCTGCTCTAACAGCACTATTTATATATATATATATATATAAAAGTGTCTCTCTCTAAATTATGAGTGACACAAAAATTTCAGGAAGACAAACCAGATCTTAGAATTGTAGACTCATAAAGGTTGGAAATGATCATCTAGATCATTCAACTGTCTACTAAATATTATCAGGAACACTAAACCATGTCCAGCAGTGACACATTTAGACATTTTTTAAACACCTTCAGGGATGGCGATTCCACTTGTCCAAGGCACTGAAAGTGTCTGACCTATACATGTTCATACCAAAACTCTTAAAAAACCAAAACAAAACACCAAACACCAAACAAACAAAAACAACAACAAAAAAACATAACAAAGCAAGCAAAAAACAAAAAAACACACAAAAAAACCCCAAGCAACAACAAAAAAAAACCCCCACAAACAAGCAAAAACCCCTCCACCCACACAATTGACACCATTCACTGCAAAATGTAGAAAAACTGCTCTAACGTGGAGATGGATCTCATGAAGAACAGTTACACATTAAGAACCAGAAGTCCATCTAACACAAACTACATCAAGTATCAATCATCATTCTCCTCATTTGCTCCCTATTGAAAAATACAGATTTTATATTAATGCTTTACATTAAGTAAAAGCATATATATTGCTCTCAGAAAGTCTGTTTTTAAATTGATGCTTTGTCTTTTGAAAGATTACAATGTTTATTCCTGCTGTTTCACATCTTCAGCAGAAGCCTGTCATTTTTTACTTATTCTCAAGTGCAGCGGTGATACTACTGTATTCCCTTATGCCTAAAACCATCAAGCATACTTTTCAGTACAAAAGGGTGCCAGATGTTTTATCAATCAGCTTGACTGCATTCCTAAGTAAGAAACATAGACTAATGCCTTCCCCTCAGGTAAATGAGCAAGGGAAAATATTTCACTGACAATTCCAGGCTATTGAGACCACTGTCACTATGCATTTAAACAATTTATGGTTATAAAGTACAAGTAAAAAGCACTTATCTTAGTTTTCATGCTAAGTATTATTTTGTTTTTGCATTTCAATTGTTGCTTTTTAACACCAAATTACCAGACAAGTCCACAGCTGCTTCAGAAACAAACCTAGAGAGAACAAATACAGAAGCTGTACTGAAGCCCAAAACCAGCTCTACTGTCAGTTATGACATTAAGCTCTGATGGCTTCTAATTTTTGAAATTTTAGAAAAAAGAAGCAGCAAACCACCAAATAATGTTGCTAATACATAATTATTAAGGCTTCTGAACTGAAAAAGTACATTTTGGCAACTTTGTGAGAGAATATAATGCAATTACCAAGTCATTTTCATCACAGTGAGCAATAGGAGGGCACAGAACTTTCCACTTTTCTCCTTGGCAAGATTTCACATCAATGTGTGCATGCAGTCAAGTTCAAAGCCTGGCCTGACTCGGCAGCATGTAGCCATCTGCCTCTTACAGGGTCACCAGAAGGAGCCTTAGATAGAACTTCAGGCAAAATCCATCCTTTAAATTCTGGGCATATCTGACAATTTAATTAGAAACTTTCAAAATAAATTCCATAACTTCATTATTAACACAGTATTATATTTATTTTTTATTACTGCATTCACACAGTCTGTATTTTAAATATATATTATGCATATGCATATTATTATAAGCTTACCAATATAATATTTATAATGTAGATATATACTTTGTGTATATAACATTGTATGCAGTTTGATTTATTTTAATTTTGCATTATAATTTACTAGATTATTGATATAATATTGCAGTATCTCCAATAACAGGCATTATAAAAGAAAATGCCTACTTTAAAAAAAGAGAAAGATTAAGAAAGAAAATTATATCTGGAAACACCGACTAATTTCATGTAAATTTTTCATCTGTACTAGAGTTAGTCTCTGCAGGTTTTGGAGGCAGATGAAGTTTCTCTGCTGGTTTGGTAAAGAAGCAGGGAAGGTATAGGTGCTGATAAGATAATATTTATTAGTCACATCTGCTATAACTGCTTTTTATAGACTCCATATCTGTCATTTATCTTTGATGATCATTTTACCTAGTGTCTTTCTGGAATATTACTCAAACAAAATTAAGCCTAGTTATTATAAGAACAGTAGTAAGCCAAAAAATAGACAACATTACAATGTACTGAAGTTTAGTAAGTGAAAAGTACCCAATGCAGAAAATGAGGAGATGGGATAAGTAAACCTAACATCATTCTTACAGCTATCACTAGTGAATTCTATATACATTTCCCCACAGCACAAATTAAACTAGATTCTGATTTATTTCTTCTTTTTCTGGCTAACTTATGTTTCCAAGATGCTGACCCACTTGCAAGGAATAGCCATATTCAGCCAGAGTCTTCACACAAAGGTCTGCAAGGAAGTGTAATACAGAGCTTTCATGCTAATCAAGCAAACACATTTGAAAAACAGCACAAACCAGCAGCAACAGGAGAATCGATGCTACTGCTTGCACACAACAAATCTTTTCTTATTAAAAAAAAAAAGAAAAGGATAATTATCACTGTGTTTGAAGTTTTAAGGAAAACAAAGCAGAGCTATCTAAGAAAGCAGATAAAAAGAAGAAACATTATAGTATCTACTCTGAAATCATCTGGAGTATTTACAGGAGGAAAAGTCCTGTATCCCCAGTAAATAAGTATTAGTTTCTCCTCTGGAACCTTTGCTGAAAAACAGAGTAAGATGTTTCTGCAATTCTTTCTATTCAAAAGAGTACTTTTTGATTTTCAGGCAAGCTATTTTCTTATTTATCTTTGTCCACCAACAGCCAAAGAGTCTCAAATATTAACCTTTTATTATATTGCAATTAAAAGAGTAGCTAAAATCATAACAAAACCATGCAGCTTAACTCACCCCATCTGTCCACGTGTATCAAAGTGCCTAGAAAGAACGTCAGATTTTATTTAATCATTGAATTCATGTAGCAAGTGTGAATTGAAGTAAAAGGTGACAAATCAGATGGAAGACAGTTAAATTTTAACCTTGACCCCTAAGATTACATTTGACATGTTGTTTTAGTATCAATGAACACATGTGGACAAAGAATCTTCCTATGCACAGAAAAGGGAATAAATACAAATATTTTCAAAGCCAAAAACTTCAGGATATAAATATCTCACATTCAAAAAGCTGAAAATGATACTGTAGATTTAAAATTGAGAAACAAATGCACATCCATAAGTAATATTTAAGTCTATAATTAAAGATAACGTCATGGTCCTACAGATTCCATACTCCCTATACCACATTCTATTTTAGGCACACAGCATGACAACGCCTGTATGTCACTAATGCTGAGAATGATGTTTGTGATATATTTAATATCTCAGTTATTGATTTAGACTGCTTGGTGGATACCTGATACATACAGTATTTCCATAACACAGTGAAATACAGAATTAAACAAGAGGTAGCTAAGGTTACCCTGGTTGGCTGCAGAAGAGGAACAGTTTCAGAAAGACTGAAGTATATTTAAGGAAAATAAAAAAGAGTAGGGTAGGCTGAGCTGGCAATCTAACTCCAAAGAGCAATTCTTGCAGGGGAGATTCATATTTATTGATGCTTAAAAGATGAAGAAATGCTGCTTTAAAATGCATTTTTTTAGCACAAATTATTTTCATAACATTTTAGGACTATTAAATGGAACTCATTAATTCTAGATTAATTAGGAGGCAAGAATGTTATCAAGGCATTTAAATGCACAGAACCAAACCGATTATACAGTACTTCACTTACTCTTAGAGGCATGGTAATGAAAATACTTAATAGGAATATATTCATGTGGTATACCAGAGTTAGAAGGCATAGGCATGAATTGTGTTAAACTGTCTCTTAAGTAGCCATAGACTATCTCGGTCATGTAATACAAAATTGACTCTCCATTTCCCATTCAAAAATAGGGCATATTTAATGTGTTCACCTACAAGAGTTGTTTGCCTTGACACAATCTAAGACAACTTTTTTTGGTAATATTTACCAAGATTGTGAATACAGCAGGAAAGATACAGAAGAAAGTAAACCATGAAGTTGGCAGAGGGATGCTACCACATGCTGATGAGCACTGCCTGCAGCTCACTGCACGTCAATGATGAACCTCTCCAGTGCTGAGCACTGCTGAAAAAAACATTACAGGTTCAAAGCACCTTGAATCAAACAGGGCCCCTTTGAAGGCTGCCAGTTTTACAGATTCTTCAGTAAAGAAAAAGACTTAAAGGCACCATCTTGCAGATAGTTTAAGGGCCTAACTTGTAAGGAATCCTTTAAGCCCTTGACAACCATGTCACAACCAGAACAGAAATCTTAAGGCTGTGCAGAGGACCATTGCCTGTCTCCATGGGTTGCATTCTAGTCCACTCCATACAACATAATATGTTCTGTCACACAGAGAACAATAGTCAGCAGCAAAATAAGATGCAAAAAACTGAAGGACAACCATTTAAGGAAGGGACAAGGTAAAGCAGAGAGGACATTTAAAAAATAAATTCAAACAAACAAGCCCAACCAACAAAAACCAAACCAAAACAAAAGCCACAAAAACAAAACCCCACCACACAACAAAAAACACACACACAAAAAAAACCCCAAACCTTAGTTAAAGACACTCCAACCTGCAACAGCAATGGTCATTTTTATGATTTTTACATGACCTTGTTTGATTACACAGATTTTAAGAATTAGTAACGTGATCATGTGGTCAGGTTTGCAGCAGCTTAATTCAAATATGAGGTTTCTCTGAGGCCTGCAAGTTATCATTAAATATGTTTGGTGTGGACTAAGAATGTTTGTATTAAGTTTGAAAAGCCTGTTAAAGTATTATGCTACAGAGTTTTATTTTATACATGCTTCATTTTACTTTATAAGCATCCTAATAATCTACTGCATGTGCTGCTACATTTGCATTCTCAATTTATTTCTAGTAGAATTAAGACTCAGATATAATCACTTTATTTCTTAAGACACAAAAACTATTCTAAGACTTTTGCTTCAACAAAAGCAGGCATTTTTTTTTTCTTCTTCTTATGACGGAATAAGCACAAGAATCTTCCTGCACATATTCTTCCTGTTTTTATTTTAGAATGACATTCCTCCCTCCAGGCAATTCCATACATCATCACAAATCTGTATGCAGTTTTATCGCAGGCTCTATATTTACCAAGACACCTTATCTTAATAGCAATGTTCTTCCCTTGATCTGTACCAGGCTTTTAAACAGACTGCAAAGAAAGCCCCGCAAAAAGTTCCCATTCTAACAAGATTGACCAATGTCTCAATTTAAAGCACTTACACACAATTTACAGATTAAACAATGGTTCCTACAAAGAAAGACTTTTTTTTTTTTCCCCCCATGTGGTGACTGAATTCAAATGCCACACGTACTTTTTACCTGCCAATCCCCAAAGTTCTTCACATGCAGTTAGTATGCACAGCTAACCTTTTATAATAACATTGTCTATTAAAAATAAAATATTCAGAAATATACTGACTGAACAAGTGGGGCCTAAATGTAGTACAAGCATAACTTAAGTCACAAAGTTGTCCTGGATGCAAAGGATATGTAAACAAACATCAAAATCCCAGAGCTATGCACTACTTCTTCCATTGCTCTGAAGAAGTTACTTCAAATAACTTAAACAGAATACTACTTTTGACATTCATGCAACTGATTACATTTGTTTTTGAAGCTTATGTGTTTTACAAACATCTGTGCCAGAAGTTACCAATCAAGTAAACTGGTAACATACCTATAGTAGACATTACTTTGCAAACCATCTATTGCTTTGGGTTGAAAATTTCACCTGAGTGACAACTACACACAATATATCACAGGTCATCTAAAACAATTGTATCTTAGCACTCATCTGTTTGGAGACACAATGCACATCTCAAAGTGTCACCAAGAAACACAGGTAGGACTTCGGAAGTTTTTAAAACATTTGGAAATCAGTGACTTAAACTCAGCACAAAATGTGATGCTCAGCAGGCATAGCAACTTTTCAAGGGTGAATCAAATTATATTCTTCCTTCTGAAGCTAGGGACTAAACATGTCTATAAAAACTCACCAGGGACAGGAGATGGTGCCTCTGCCAGCCTGCTGATTCTCAGAATTTTCTTACCATTTGCAGTTTGTGCGTCTATGAGATCGATGCTACAGTTCCTTGGCAAGTTCCAAATTTAGTTGGAGTGAGGAGGCAGGAGTCATTGACTCTCAGAAAATGTCACAGCCTCCCAACGTTTGCCATTCCAAATCCACTTGCATGCTCTTTTACAACCACTTGATTCTTGACCCTGATAGAGGTAACCTAGCAGACTGAAAAGCTGACTCATGACAAACACCACACTTTAACCAAAGAATTCTGACAGCTTTAGACCATAGAATGCCACATTAGTATTACAAACTGCAAGCTCTGAGAGAATAAAGACACAGTAGACAATATGGTATGTTTGATCAAGGTTGCAAATTGTATATCATTGTGTCATTCAAATTACATTACTAAAGAAGAAAAGCAGCCTGTATAGTATCATTGTAGTGTGTAGCCCAGCATGTACATTTTGGGCCTGGCTGTGTTGATTAGGATGACAGCAGAAACACTTTCAGCGAAATTCAGCATAAACTCCTGTTCAAAGTTACACTGGCAGAAAAAAGCTCTTACCTCCTCCACCTCCCTTTTTACAAGTTGCAAGGACTTGGCGGTACCCCAAACCCACCTAGAGGAGCCTGTCCTATAATCGATAACCCACGATATACCCGACCACC
>JANHGN010016439.1:0-25585 GCA_024605025.1 Megaceryle maxima
ATGTATTATCTATGTTATATTTTATATTTATCTATATTATAGTTCAGGAATTGGATTCTAACATCTTTTTTGCTTCACAATGAATATTTAATCTTTAGTCCTTCAGCACTATTATGTTTACTGAAGTATCTTGTAGATCTTGCAGATCACATTAACCTAATTGACTGTTTCTGCACTGTGTCAAGTGACACAGTGGAAATCTTTGCCAACTCCTGATAAAGAACAAAAGTTTCTGTAAGTTCAAAAGATATTAGACAAATGCATGAAATGGAAATCCACAGGCTCTTAAGCACGGAGATACTACATTTCTGGTGAAAAAATCCCCAGAATACAGGTTTCTGGAACTTTGGAAAAAGTACTGGGAAAGTTTTGTATGACAGCCACTTTTCTATATTTTTCTGTAAACCTCCAACAAGATGTTAGGTTAGCTCAAGTATATCACTCATGTCACATGTAGAGCACTTGAGGCATATATATATATGTGTGTGTGTGTGTATATATATGATTGGGTCTATTTTGAATGAATTTTGGGATCAAATACTTTTCTGGTATAAGTGAGTGAAATTATACTAAAGCAGCATTCATTAATGTGAGAAGGTAATTTAACTTTTAATTAATAAAAGGCACTAAGCTGGCATCAAGAGATCTTTCATCTGTACAAGTGAAGAGTGAAGGATGGGCAAAAGACTGTAGGTTAGGTATGAACCTCTAGTGGGACAGCTAAAACTCTTGGAACAGAAAGTCTGTTTGCACTCTGACCATCTGAAGCCAATCAAGCTATTCACAAACTGAACAATTTTCTTATCCTAATGGTTTATGTCTTCTTCTTTTTGAATGATGTAGGTAATTTCTAGATAAGAGAGGAAAAGTCTGCATCCCATTAACTATTACTACACAAAAGCCAGCAGTTAAGGTTGTAGTTGGAGCTAGTCATTACTGGCCCAACATTATCTCACACTCATATTTGTGAGAAATCAGAGGGAAAATAAGAGAAATTCCAGGTAACAAAAAAGATGCTTTTCTGTTGTTCCCTGTGAACCATTTTTAAAGTGTAATTGAGTTTTGAATTTTGTCTGAATCAGCTAAAAAATATTGTAATAACCGTTTGATATTCCACAGACTTATAACAAATGTTCAGTCCAGGTACTGTCAAAAAGAAAATCAGCTGAACAGAACAACATATTTCCACACACTGCTGTAACAATCTGGAAAGAAATTAAACCAGAAATAAAAAGGTGAATGTGCTATTTAAATATTCAAATGCAAAAGGGCACCTTTAAAATATTAATTAAAAACAAAACAAACAAAAAAACCAAAAACCCCAAACCTTTGCAAAACCTAATACCTTTAAAAAAGAGGGCACCAAAAATTTTTCATACTTTTCAGCTTTTCAGTCTTCCATAACTTGAATTGATTTGGCAATAAGGAAAAAACAGAAGATCCTTGATAGAATTTTAAAGGCTTGCTTACCACAGATTGACTAGGAAGGGATGCTCCAGACCTTGCATTATCTGTAGCTCCCGAAAAACATTTCGAACTTCATCTCTCTCAATGCACTTCTGTTTATTCATGTATTTCATGGCATACATTTTCTTGGTGTCTCTCTTCTGTACAATGCACACCTAATGGACAGCAAAGTAAAAGAAAAAAATTGATACCTACAGAAAGTTGTGACTTTCAAAAAACATAGCCTTTTATGATATTGCAATAATCCAGATCTGGATACTACTACCTAGGACACCTTCAGAAAGTCTACATCACAGCTATGCAGGATTCTTTGTAATAGGCTGTAATTAATAAATTAACAAAAGAACATCCCACCCATGCATAAGATGAAATGGAGACCCCAGAAATGGAGACCCCAGAAGTTACACAGTAAATCTGTGAGGAATGCACTCCAAATGCCATTTCATTAGTCATAGAAATTACTGCCTCCCACCTAGGAAAGTGCACAGTCATAGTACTGATTCCTTCAAGTCAATGCACACATCTAGTTTACTACATTGTAAACATAGCCTACATTCACAAGGCTCAGTATTTCATCTAAATATCAGAATTATGTTCCTTAATTATGGTTGAAAAGGAAAAGAATTTTTGTACAGAGATTCATCATAATATTTTTGAAGTCACAAGAGACTATTACGATTTAGTCTCTGGCAGTAAATTTCTTTGCTTTAACTTTGTTTTCTTTTTCTGACAGCAGTCTAATAGTTTTGTAAATTCAGGAAGAAAATCTCAGTCAAGAGAAATTTCATGTAAGGTCTAGATTGTTTTTCATCATAGTAGTTTACCTTGTGAATGAAGCTGGAGAGTGTCACCATCACCACATCCAAGAACCATAATTTTAAATATGATTTCTGGAAACACAGGGATCTGAGTTTGTTCTGTGTCTCATCCTCAAAGCTGTTGTAAATCTTATCTTTATAACAGCCCTACATACACACATAGAGCAAAACTGTATACTCAAGAGACTTCTGCTCTGAAGGGCTTTCCTGTTAATTCATCATGACTTGTTTAAGTGACACCTCTAGTGTGTCTTCACAGACAAGAGAATATTAGCTGAAAATATTATTTTGGTGCAACATTTGTATTACTGATACAGCCATAGGCTCCATTCAGAATTTTTCATCATCAGGATGTATGTAGACTATGTATTGGAAGCTTTTGGTTTAGATAGAACAACTCTGTAATGTCTTAATTCAAGGGTATTCTGGATTCATTTGGTGTCAACACTGTCATTTTATATGTATATTTATGTTCATATACACATACACACTCCTATATTATACACACATAAAATTATAGTATACACACAGAGTATACACACAAAATTGGTGACCAGAGTTCAAATTACAATGTGGTGCCAACCAAACATAAATATTTTATGTCTGAGTTGTATTTTAAGGAACTTACTTGCTCAAAATTCACAAATGGTCTGGAGAAACAAAGAAAAATTCCCACAGCTGAAACCTCTGACTTTAACAAGGTGTCATTCGGATTCTGTACCCGGTGACATAGCACCAGCTCCAGGGTTAGGACCCTTGAGAAACCTACTTTGTGATCACTTATTTCTTAAATGCAGAGGAAAAGCCGCAGGAGCATACCATCAGCATATTTTACTTCTCCTACCTTTTTCCAGTCCCTGCAAGAGGAACTGGGCCAGTGAAACCAAACCATGTTTATTTCTCTGCAACTCTATTTCTATGAAGCATATCCTTGAGCTCAAATCTATGCCAAAGAAATGAGTTAATAGAGTACTTTTAACCTATAAAGATAAGGTGTGATTAAGTACAGTTTCTAATTACCTTTCCTAATATCAGGAGATGTTCTGCTGATTAAATAAAAAAAGTATGGCAATGTTTTGTCTTGAGCCCATCAATACTGCACAGTCATGACAAATGAATTTTTGTTTCATTTTCCTTCTTGGGCTGTTATGGAATGTCTGAACATTGTTTAATCACTTAAGACAACTAAAGGTCCACACTTATATGGAAAGTACCCAGGCTGTGGAATAATGGGGAATTGGAGTTGGCCTTTGGGGAAAAAAAAGAGGTGACAGGTGGGGTTGAACTGAAATGGGGGGATGGAAATGAATTCAAGTTCAAGCTTCCACAGGTTCTTCAAAAGTATAAACAGAATTTGCAGGGTTAATTCCTGATATCTTGTCTGAGATTACGTAGAAACTCCAACTGAGTGAATAATATATATTGGGTCTGACTGAGCTGGAGTTTATTTTCCCCATAGCAGCCTTCCCAGTGTTGTGCTTTGCATTGAGAGCTGGAAAAGTGCTGGTAACACACCCATGTTGTGGCTACCACTGACCAGGGCTCGCACAGCACCGAGGCTCTTTTCCAACATTCCCCCTGCAGTGGGATGGGGTGGACAAGATCTTGGGAGGGGACACGACTGGGACAGCTGACCCAAACTGACCAAAGGTTTATTTCATATCATATGATGTCAGCTGAACTATAAAAGCTAGGAAAAAGAGGGGGAGAACGACACATCAGCTTGTCCTCCGGAGTAACTGCTATGCATTTGGAGCCCTGCTCCTCGAAAAGGGCAAGAGATCGCCTGCTGATGGGAAGTAGAGAATAAATCTTTGTTTTCTTTGCTTCCATGCGCAGCACTGCCTTGCTTCTTCATTGAACTGGTTTTGTCTTAGCCTATGAGTTTCATCTTATTTTCTTCCTCTTGACCCAGCTGAAAGGAGGAGGGGGAACTGATAGAGCAGCTCAGTAGGCACCTGGCATCCAGCCAAGGTCAAACCACCACAACATTATAAAGTACAATGCTTATGGATTTTGGCTGAGAACCTAAGTCCAGAAGCTCATTCATTTACATGAATTGCAGCATGATTTTCATATGAAACTTGACCAAGACTGAGGTGTTTGTGGAAGTCTTCTATTCCACCCCATGAAAACCCTCCTTATTGAACCATTGACTAGTGAGATTGATGAGAGAATGGAGTTTTACTCATCTGAGAGTTACAGCCTTGACCAGTGTGACTAGGATCGTATACAACACTTAATTGTCCAATGTAAACAGGTTTTAAAACACTGCTGTGAGTACAGAAGACACTTTGTGCTCTTACCTGCCAGTAAAGACAAGGGTATTCAGCACAGTTGAAACAGACCTTCTGTTGTTAGTAGCCTGGCACACAGATTTAAAGCAGAATGATAGTAACTATTTTCTAGTAATGTGTACTTATACATATCTTTTAACATTGTTTCAAATTCAATAGGATTTTAATGAATATACTAAATCTACTTCCTGCTAAAAATCAGGGAATACAATGCTTTCACATGGATTTTATTGTGAAAAATGCACTGAATGTTGTGAAAACAGCACTGAATCATAGTGTCCATCCTCCCTGGCATTTCTATCTGCTGGCTGTCAGCCCTTCTTCTGAGAAGGATGTCAGTGGGCTGGAAACTTCTGTACTGCAGGAGAGAAAGGAAAGCCCTTGAGCTCTTCTCACATGTGAAGTCTTAATGGAAGATATTTAAATTGTTTTTTGTTTGTTTATGGTTGAAATTCTTTCCAAAGGAGTAATTTTAAAATAGGGAATAACAGGTGCTATGGCACCTTACCAAATAAATTCTGTGATGACTCATTAATGTGGAAGTCTGTGCAGAATTTACCCATATCAGTACAGAAGGCTATCACGCTTACATTACTAAAACAGCCTCTTTTCAGTTCTTCTGTGAATATCATCTACCAAAGCCCAGACAAGGCCCTGCTCAAACTGATATCAGTGTTTCACCAGTCTCTAAAGGTGATGCTTCACACCAAATATGTGTCACAAACTCATGAGCTATCCAGCTTCATAGTCAGCAGAGAGTGACAAACACATCTATCTCCACCTAAGGTATGGGTCTACATAGGTCAGGGGACCATCTGTAGTGGGGAGGTCTCTCTTTTAAAGTCCCTTTAAACAGACTGTAGATGATTATCCTGAATACAAGCATCTGTGTTGTACATGTTTAAAGGTAGGTTATATGAATCCCCTTTAATTGTCTTTAGAGTTATATGGTGCTTTTTTAAAAGGTATCTTCTGAAAATATTCCCTTCTTAATGAGCTTTTTTCTACATGTTGTAGCTGTTATCACAGGGTCATATCTTTTTATATATGAGAGAGGGTAGCAATGAATTGCCTTCAAAACTATCAGGTTAAAAGGAATTTGACCAGCTTGTGACTTGGAGCCACTTTCCCTTAGAAATGGGGAAGAGATTATGACTGCAGACCCAAACTTAATTTTTCAGGTGCAACCTATGTTATTGTCCACTTCTACGCTACCTTCTTGATTTCCTCTGATTTCATATGATAAACTGAGAGCTCCTACAGATCAAGTTAGATGTGCAGATTAATAGGTCACACAGCCAATGAGACTGTTATGGTTAACAAAGTGCCCTATGGACTATTTCAGAGCTAGGTAAATGAAGTGAGGGAGTTATGCTGAGTAAATCTCAGGCAGAATTTGCTAATAGTTTGCTGGAGAAAGTTGTGTAATGCTGTTTTGGCTGAGTAGTCACAGATAGCTTCAGGAAAACTATTTTCAGAGCAAAAGATGGAGATGACCGAGATGGCTGATGCTGCAAAACACAGATTTCTCCTGTTTCCCGTTAACTTCAAAAGACTTCTAGTTACCATGTGCTTGGTCTAGAGAGAACAGGAGAGAGTGGGAGCACTTAGTTTCAATAAAACCATTTTGGTCTGAATTTGCTACATGAGTGCTTAGACTTCAAACTACTTCATAATATGGTTTCATAGCAGGTCATAAAAAAGGAGAGATGCAAAACTGTAGTCAGAGAAAACTCTATGCAAGGTCAGGGTTAGGTGGAGAGCTGGCAGCTGGAGCGCACATCTTAGCTGTGCTCTTGTATCATATTCTTATGCATCAAATATGTCAGGTCAGTAGATTAGATGGGGCACTTATAGCTGTCACAAATAATCGCAGCCCACCAGAGGGGCTGTGGCACTGCATGGGCGCATAATATCTAAATGTAGGGGATTACAAGACAGAAATCAGCTATATGTTTCACACTCAATGTGGGAATTGGCAAACCTCCTATGAAGCCTGTATCTGAAATACTGCTACCTTGTCTGTTCTTACCCACATACTCTGAAAAATTAATGCTCATATTCTCAGCCTACAAGCAGAGCTGGCAAGATTTACTCAAAGACACTGGAGAATCGATGTCATAAATTTGGCTTTACACTTCCAGAGAATTTCCTTCAAATAGGGGAATTTATTCAGAGATTCCCCTGAGCAAACCACAACAGCTGGAGCAGGGTCAAAGCATCTGCTTAGTAACCTTCTGTATTAACTCAAGCTGAAAAACTAGGTGGTTATACTGTCAAAAAATATCAATATTCTGGAGTTGTATGTTATGTTGCTTTTAGGAAAGCAGCATATTTTTTTCTTAAATACTTTGCATATTATTTAGTAAAGTACCCTCGATGAATGCAGACATGATTCTGGGCTCCCATCTGTTTTACACAAATGTAGTTGCAATTACTTCAGCAGAGGAAGTCTCTGATTTATACAACCAAATTGATCAGAATTAAGTCCCATGTCTCAGCATCTTAGACATATAGAAGAAAGAACTTTGCACTTTGAAATCATAATCTGAATTTAATTTAAGGAGGTCAGTTTGTTCAATATACCTGCTCTTGTGAACAGAGAACTTGAAGAAAATTGATACTATAATATCCCTGAAAACTAGTTGTTACACCTGAATACAAATTATTTTGCAGCAGTGAACTTGTAATTATATGGTTACTATTGCAGTAAAGAACAATGATAATTCTTGCATTTCATTCCTAGTCAGTTTTTTACTTATTGGATGATCTTCAAATACATAACTTTCTACAATGTTTTGTTCTATTTTGTTAAGAGTGATGGCACTACAAATAACAATGTGGAAAAAATTATCCAGATTAAACATGAGAAAACACTTTTAAAGTATCATGTGTCATAAAGAAATAGCTACTTAGACCACTGTTCAGTATTTTTGGTTTGAGCATTTTAAATCAGCTACTTCTGAATTGACTTAGAATGCAAATATTTAATATATAAATAAAACTTGTTTGGACAAAATTTCTGACATGGCCCACTTCAAATGTATTTGGAAATACTAATAGCTGGAACATACCAAACATAACTAACTTAAAGGTCTTCCAAAAAAAGGAAACAGAAACATTAAATGTTTCCTATTATATATAAGGACACCAAAGCATAAGCAAAGAGCTCCCTTCATTTACCTAGCAAAGCAAGGTCACTGAAGCCAGCAAGGCTACTTTTTTTGTCACATATCTTGCTTGGGTACCACTATCACCCTTGTAGTAGCTCTACCAGTACCAATATCTGTATGTACAGGTATCTACACTGACGATGTATACATGTGCCCCGAAGTGGGGGCAAGCATTCACTGAGTGGTCACACACCAGTCTGCCCTAGCTTGCAAGTCACTTGGCTTGAACAAAAGAAACAATGACGTACACAGAAGCTGTGACTATGATGGTCCTACACAGGCTCAGAGCTCAACTTCTTCATCTTTCCCCCTTACCAGGGTGCAACCTGAGCTCTGAAAGGACACCTTTTAAACGAGTCTGGTTGTTTCTGCAAACAAGAGCATGCTCCTTGTTTTCCTTCTCTCCACATCCATTTCTACACTCCTCACAACTGTTGTGATGTATTTCCACTTTTTCTGGGGAAGATGCTGCAGTGTGTACAAGATTGTACCAGCTCTTAACATGCCCCTAAGAAACAGTGTGTAATAAGTCAGCAACTTAAAAGAAAGTGGCCACTTCTCAGAAAAGACAAGCTCTGGAGATACAATGCATTTGATACCAAATGGCCTAGGAATTCCTGTAACATCAAATGTTGCTACTGTGAATTGAAAATGCCAAAAGAAAAGGCAGGGAGCTGCTTTCTGAAGCCAGCTGGAAGGGATAGAACATTGCTGCTGAAGCATTCAGCCCCAATGGAAGAGGTAAGGTGCTAAGGATCACCTTGAGCTCTGTGCACAAGAGTAAGCTGAGCTGTGCAGTCTCTGCCATATCAGATACCTCCTGCAGCAATATCCTGCAGAGGCCCAAGGTTGCTGTAGCAACAACAGCAATTTAAGAAATATTGAGAGACCAGTTGTACCAACAGCAATAAAATAAAAAGGTAGAACATGTCTTAAAACATCTTACTGCTCATAGAAAACAAAAAAGGCCACAAAGCAGTCATAAAGGAAGAAGACAGTTTAAGGAAGCTGTGATAACCCAACACAGTGTTACATGTTGCAGAATGCTAGAGCATGGTAGACTCCAAATGGTAAACAGCAAGTCAATAGTGATTAGAAGTCTTGCATCATTTGTTGGCGTTTTCTGCTGCCAGGTACTTCCAGAAGGGCAGTAATAGGAAAAGTTGCCAGCAATGAGGCTTCTAAATGAACAGTAAAGGCGAGGCTGACTCACAGAGAATGACACTGAAACAGTGACTGATTTACCAAGTTGTGCTTTTGCCTATGGCATAACAGGTCATTTTAAAATGGGTTTCTTTCTTTCCTTGTCTGTGGCAGGAAAAATAAGATGATTGGTGAGATCCTCACATTTGTTTGGGAAAAATAAGGCTGTTAGGCCTAGGACTCTTCTGTTGCATTTGACAGCTGCAAAATGGATTTAAGTTTAGAAGGAATCCTTTCTTTCATTAAACATGTTTTCTCAGACTCTGAAACTTTATTTTCACCCACACATATCCCCAAAGCAGTTTCACAAGAACACTGCAGCCATATGAACCTGTAAGAAAACTAGATGTTTCTAGAAATATAGAAACATTCACAAGTTTCCTGAATGCCATAAGAAGAGTGAATCAAACATCAGCCAACAAGCCTTCAAAAAGCAAGTAGATTTGTTTTATTTTCCTGTGTGATGTGAAAGTGTGAGGATCCCCTTGCAAAGGCAGACACAGTAGAGGTGTGAATGGGGAAGCTTTGAAGAGAGGTACAGATGATCTTTCTGTTGGCCAGTATGATTTGAAATATCTTTAACTTCTTATGCTGCACCTAACTTGCAATCCTGAACCTCTATTTTGACATGATGTTCCATCAGTGTATTCTGATAATAAACAACTAATCCCTTAAAAATCAAGGCAATGGTACTAGCAGCATATTCTTCTATTGACCTCAAAGAGGGTTTATCTTGGAAATTGCTGAACTGAGTAAGAACCATGCCACAAAGGACTATGCTGTTCTGCAAGAAGTATTTCAGGCTTCTCTAAAATGAAAGTATTTTTTTCTGCATGGAAGGCCAACATTCAGAGTGTGTGCACTCAGCTGACATATACTCAACCATCATTTAAATCAAGATCTAGATAACTATTTCTTGATCAGATACCCAGGTTATATTTCACCTTCAAATGTATTCCTGCAAGTAACTGTTTCTGATATTTTATAATATGATTTTCTTGGACTGCATGGCCTTGTATTTACCTGCATTAAAATTTCAAACCTTGCCATAGTCTTTATGATAGGAAAGAAAGGTCATCTACTCATGTGTAAATAAACCATTCATCTTCATTTCAACAAAAGCCTGTTGAATTCAACAAACATTTACTCAATGATCATAATTACAGTATATGTCAGTTTGTACAATCCCGAGTGCATCGAAACTATGTAAAGTGGCTTTAAAATACTGCAGTCATTTTAAAGACACAAACAAGTCCAGAGATTTAAGAAAAAATCACTCTAGTGGACTGTCTAAAAATGTAGTCTGCTCCTACTTTGTTTTGGGGACTGGTTTCTATATTCTGCTAATCCCCATTTAGGAGATTTAATTATTACAATAATTTTTACTCAATTAGTTTTAGTGAGTGTATTGTTTCAGAAATAATTTAATGAACTGTCAGAGTCAGTTCATACTGATGATCAGATGTTAAGAAGGAGAAGGCTACAAAACCTATGTGTCTTTCTCCTAGTCTAATCAGGTCACACCAGAAATACACAAAGGGATTCTCGATTAGATTTTTAACTGCTAAAAATAAATTGATTCTTACCTTTCCAAAACTCCCTTTCCCAATAGCCCGCAATATTTGAAAGTGGTCAAAGTTAACTGCAAAATAAAGGAGAGAGGAAAAGGAGAAGAGTTTGTAGACTGCTAAGTCAGAATCAGAAATCAAATAAGAAAATAAATGACAGTGTTTCCAGCTAATGTCATTTTACTATGTGTTATTTACTTTTTCTCTTAAAAAACAAATACATTAAACAGGTATCAAAGAGGAGGTTTGCTTTAAAACATGCCTCATCCCTCAACTCATCTTGGACCAATGCCTCCAATGCCCAGTATCACCAAAAAGAAACATACATCTATCCTAACAAAGTAGCAAGACAGCAAGTTACCATTACACAGCCATAGCAAAACTTGTTCAGCATTTTCCAGAAAGGTTAAGATCTGTTAAAAGGGTACTGAATAATTCAGGTAAGTAATAACATCTGCTTACAAATATGTAGTAATATAAGGATAGTCTTGTTACAGTAATCACTCTGAAGGGTAATTCCCATATTCTGTTAACAGTGGTGGAAGCTTGCCCCATGATGAGCTGGAAGAATCAGAACCTTTGAACTTTGCCACCTTAATACAGCATATGATGCTGATATTGTTTCATAGATGTAGCATAAGTTTGCTTTGGGAGATTTCATTTTAGCTTGGTGGCTATTATTGCTTCTTCACAAAAACCCAACAGCAGTCTCTCCTAGATACTGAAGTGGTTTGCTGTGACGATGAGTGAGAGATTTCATTTCTCAGAAATGTCATTAGTGTTGCATGAGACTGAACACACCATGACCTTCAAATCTCTGGTTCATTGGTATGTTTGGTGGCTTAAAAAAAATCCAACAACATCCTAAACAAAATTGATATAAATTCACTGAAACATAAACATGACAATGTGTGATACAGTTTTTTGCAGTTCATTGTCAGAAAAGAATAACACTTACAGTCAAACTCAGTGAACCAGAGTTGACAAAGTTAACAGGATTTTTTAAAATTAAAACTTTCTTATGTTCCTGGTTTTGCTAGTATATCTCCATCTAAGTGCCCATTATTGGACTAACAGGAATCAGCAAAATTACTGAGACAGATTGTCACTGAAAAAATGTGGTAACGTAAACATATACAACAAAAATATGACTGACATCATGATAAAGAACAAAACTCTATAAAAGTAACAATACTTTAAATATCAGTCAAAAAAGTACCAGATGTAGCTAAGCACTGAGTTGAAAGTGGCAAGTTTGGTATATATCAAGCAACTGAAAAGGGCTAAAATCTTCTTGTTGCAGTAGTATCTCATTTACGCTAATAAAACCAGTTATAATATATTTAAGCATTTGTTTATTCCTGCTTGCTTACATTGTCTTCAAGGAAACATGGTTGCTCCTTTCATTAGTGCAGCTATAGCAACCGCCTTCCTGGTAATTGCTGGAAACCAAATCAAATCCAGAGCTGACAGAACTGAAAGCAGCAGATTCTAGTCTTTAGCAAACAAAGACGGCAATTCTGAATATAACAGTTTCAGGATTTAGATTCTAAAATGAAAATGCATAACCTTGCAAAAGATTTAAAAGCTGCTTGGAAATTGCAAAACAAATTTTGTACTGAATTGCATAAAAGTTAGGGTTAATCAGATGTTTGAGAAGCAAGATTGTCCACCAACAACCTGCAGATGGGGTCTCTGCCCACAGATTTTGGCAGTGGGACACTGCTTTGCAGTTCCTGCTGGTCAATACTGGTGTAATGGACAAAATGATGAGTGTAGCAAAACCACCTTCCACACAGACTTATGTGAACTTAAATTGCATTGCCACAGTTATCCCTCCCAAACACATGCCCTTGAACAGAAGATTTGAGAGCTTAATGACTGCAACCTTTAAGGTGATTATTAAGTTTAAATAGGTATTCAATATAGCATTGAGAAGTTTCAAAACAAGGTATTAATCTCATTCATTTTTTTGATAGGGATTCTTTTTCCCTCCAGTGTAATGCTGTTGTCTGTGTCCCACCCCTGTTTTCAAACCGTCTGATGTTTCCTGTTTATCTTACCATTTTTTAAGAAATATGCTCTTTAAAGAAAGCTTAGTTTGAGTTTGTTCTTTACCTTGCAATCACTCAGCTGAAGCAACAGATCAGTCATGAAGTCACATCAGCATCATAGCCTTGATAAACAGTGAATGGTTAAGTTCACTGCCATCTTACTGCTACAGTAGTCATCCACCTCAGGTGTTTTTAATCTCTCACTCAAAATGTTTGGCTTATTTTGCTCCTCATACTTTTTTTTTTTTTTTTTTTTTTTTTTTTTTTTTTAGATTCTGTATCTGCTTTTTCTTCTTTTGGTGAAGATTCAATACCACAGGGTTATGCTGAGAAGAATTACAGCTCACCATGGTCTCTGGCATTTCCAATGTTTAAAATATCATCAAGATCAGACACTGCCATTTCCTCTTTGCAAGGAGGATATTGCAAGTATTGTATTCTTGCCCTCTAAAACATGACATGTCTAACTCTTGTGTTGTAGCTAATGACATTTTCCTAGTGCAAAGCCCTGCTGAGATAATGGTGTGGCTGGCAGAAGGACTCTTTCTTCATAACAGTAATATGACTATTACTCTTTTGAAAATAGCTTTCTTGGTATCCTTTACTCAAGAGGAAAAAAAATGTTTTCCAACTTTTTGAGCACATCTTTCACCACACCATACTTTGGAGATCTTAGATATCAACTCTGAATTTGAGTCTTAGAGTATGGACATTTTTCAGAATTCAAAATTATTTTGTATTGTCTGCAGCTAATTTTTCAAGGTAAATTCACAGAATGAAACTGAACATTTAACAACTGTATAAGGGAACTTCCTTCCAGTTTCACTGAATTTCTTGAAGTTGGAAAAATTAAGAAGTATTATAGTCTGCCAACTTCATCCCTAAAAACAGTCACTATCAATTCAAAACTGAGAAGGATTATGGAATAAAACAAATATTTATCTAAGTGAGATAATAGATCAGCATTTATGGCATCTGTTGCATGATATGGTATTAGAGCGACCGATGCCTGTTAATTTCAGGAATGAGCTACATATGCATTTAAATTATTTTGTTTCTTTCAGTTTAGTCACACTCAAATAAATCCTAATTTAATTCAATTGCACAGCTTCAAGTCTCAATAACTTCAAGTGCAAGTACACCTTACTTCGATTATTTTCATGGGTTTGAATCAGCCCCTTGTAGAGCATTTTCCAGTAGTTTGACCTTGAACTAATAAAAGCTTGGATGATGGTAATGGAATTCACAAGCTGAATGAAAGAATTGACTGGAAAAGTGAAAAAACATGGTCCTAGACATTACAGATACTTGATCAAATATATTCATATGCTCAAAAACTATCAGGGTATCTAGAAGGATGAGCAGTAGTTTGCAACCAACTCATACAGAGGAGTTTCTCTACTATCACAGACTTCTCATGCGATCTTGGGCAAGTGCTTCAATATCTTCTGACCCACTCTGTAAAACCATGAATCATTACACCTCTAAGAAGCTGTAAGATTAGGCATAAGAAGTAGTATAGAGCTTAGATGATACAAAAATAATCAGGACAGTAGTTATAGCAAATTCAGGTTATATTGCTATATAAAAGGAATATATTGCTTTATATAAAAAAACCCCCATATTATATTTTATTTTTTAAAAAGCATTATATTGCTTTATAAAAGAGCTTAAAGAGGCAATATGTATATTGGGTGGATTCTACATAGAGCTGACATCTGTTGTTCTTACTGCAGCTGAGGAATCTTTATAGCATGTGTATGTGATTAGTCCAAATACACTTAATAACCACTACCTGAAATAATTTTGTATTTTCAATAGCAATTTTCCAGTCCAAAGTGGTCAAAGCACAGATATGCACATGCTTTGCATCATAAAAAAAAAAAAAAAAAAGGGGCCTTTCAATTCAAGAAAAAATGGAAGAATTTGATAATTTAAATCCAGACATTCTCCTCTACTTGAGTCCCACTGATTTATTTGGACTGTCTGACATAGCCAAAACCGGAACATGACTACTAAGTCATTAGGAGCTGCACAATAAATCCATATTTGTAGCACAATGAGCATTTCAAGACATCAAGCTCCATTCTCACTGATCTTGACATAAAAAAGAAACAAGGAGATGTGATGTGGCCATCAGTAAAGAAAAAGGATTTTTATTTAAGTCTGGACACTGCCTTGGATGTTGCAGGCCTGTTTCAGGGTGTTTTAATACTTCCTGCTTCTGTGTGAATCAGAAAAACAGAGTAATAACTAAATAAAATTTTCCTTGTAGATTGTGCCTGTATGGTTTGACCTGAGGCTTTATTGGACAGCACTGCAATTAGGATTTCAATCTAATTCTGTAGTCTTCTTTACATGTCTGTCTGCTTTCTTGATTCTTCAGCCTTTTCCAGAGAGAGACATGAAGCTGTGCTGATAGAACTTCACTATGTCTTAGAAGCTATCAAAGCTTGTTAAAATTGTTACTGTACTTCCACACAAACACACATGAGTAACCAAGTAGATGCAGTCATATATATTCGGTACTCATAATACTCATGATGATACTCATGACTCAAGTCACCAGCTTGAATAAGCATAGACAGGACAAACATTAACAGTGCTTAAAAATAAGATCAAGGGGCATAAAGTGGTTAGGGTAGTCATAAGAAGTCACATTCCATCACAGTCTATTCATTACAAGTGCACCACTGAAGAACGATACTGTTTAAATTAAGTATGAAATTAATTTTTGTTGACAGAATGATAAAGTCAGGCACATCTTTGAGGTGAGCAAAGAATGCAAAATCTGCACAGTTTCATTAGGTTTAAGAAGTAGAATGGGATATTCCTATACATTAATTCATTGGGGAACTTACTAATTTGAAACAGTTACATAACTGGAAGACAAGAAAAAAGTCGTTTCAGAGCTGGTTTTATCTCATTAATGATAAAGCATGATGTTTTATATCATTGTATTTAAGGGCTTTGCATTTAAATCACATTACAATGTCTCAGTTCTTCAGGCTTTATGAGTGGTTAAGTATCAATATAAACTACTTCTAATTATTATGTAAATGATATTTTATAATTATCTAGACTTTATTTGCAATTAGAAAAAAATTAAGATCTTTGTATGTCAAACAAATTTTATTTAAAATTCACCTAATTTTGCTTTGAACTTTAGAAAGTATTTTGGTCTGATCATGTTTGCAGATTGAATGTATGGAAAATGTAATCCCTGCCTCTTGGGGGGTTCTGATACTTGAATATTAGTTTACACTCAGGAGGAAAAAGAAAAGGAAAAAAAAAAAACCACAAAGAAAAAAGATGTGGCTCTTAATGGAGTAAACCAATTATGACTATTATGTCTATTGATTTGAAAATGTATTTTTCCTACTTTATTAGTTCAACTAAAGTATTTCATTTTGAACTAATGCCACTTTTTCAATTTTAAAATAACACAAGCAGATTACAACAATCAGCTTCCTGCCACAACTCCAGAAATTCAGAGTAATGTCCATCTTACAAAAGGAAATATATACCTATTTTTCCTCAAAGTGAATCATTTCTGTATTATCAAAAGACTTTCATTTCAGACTTCTTGAAATCCAGAGTGGTTTCTTTCACATTTCAGTACTATACTGTGCTTTCTTGTGATGATGTCCATCTACGAGATGAAGTTGTTGGCTGGACTCTATCTCTTATTGTGTAGGTATACCCATAGCAATTGCAAGATGCACAGTTTGTTCACTCAGAATGATGGTATATTATGGGAGATGTGAACAGGTACAAGATTTGGATCTACAGAAGGGAACAGGAGTATCAGTTTCCAATACTTTTGAGGAAGTTTCATATTACAGAAATATAGCCTAGCTTTCAACTGACCCCAAATGAAAATCAGTTTGAAAAGGTAAACTTGAATTAAATTAAAACTTTCAAAACTAGTTTTCTTGTACCAGTATAAAGCTTAATTTTTGTAAAGCAAAATAATGGCATTTTGATTTGGCAAAAAAGTTTTATTACCCATTAAAAAGTTGTTCAGAGGAAAAGTCTGTTCTAAAAAAACTCTAAACAGATTGACAGAGTCCCTTGTTATCTCCCACCTATGTCACCTTTCAAACATGACAAAGTGGAAGTTACTGCTTCCCTACCAGAAATGGGGAGAAAACCTCAGTATCATGGTGTTGGAAAAGTATCATTTTATGCCTCTCTTATTTCTCCATTCTATCAAAAAATAGCTGAAATACATAGATAATAAAGTGGGTTAAATAACGTCTACTGTGATGCATTACAGAGTTCTTATTTCCTTATGTTAATCCTCCTACAAGGTCATACTTCACATGTAATTTAGCTACACATCAAATTCACAGAATATTTAGATGATGCATGGTTTTCTCATCAAAAGCAGTGCCAACAATATAGGGTTCTACACTGTATTCGGTGAAATCATCCCACATTTTATCATTGGAACTATGGGGTTTTTCCTAAATGGCTGGGGAATTTTCTGAATGTGTTCATTAAAATGAGTGTACTGGAAAGAACAACAGTCTACCATTTTCCAAAATCCTATAAAAACAGACTAGAAGAATTTGGTGAATCAGCTAATGATTTAGACTGTTAGAGAAACAGGTATGTATTGTACAATCAGAAATACATGTTTGAAAACATGTTTGAAAATAAACAAGCTGCTAAAGAAAAAGATGCTAGGACTCATTCTCAAAACTTTGTTTCCCTTTTAATTCTGCAAAAGAACATAATACATTTTCTAATGACATTTTGTAAAAGCTGTAAAAGAAATGATTGGATTTTGCATTCACAAGGAAACTGTGACTCCTAGGTAAACAAGGATCTGTTTGAACCCAAGATTAAATGAAAATTTATCTCCAGAGCTCTTTATACCTCTAATAAGGCAAAATAAAATCATACTGCCATTAAATACATCTAGTCTGAAAAATATAAAAAGCATCTCCTGAAACCTGTAAAACAAAGTTAGCTCCTTGGGTAAGAAGAACAAGCTGCAAACCATTACAGCTTTTCTTTGAGAGAAGCTTAAACTGAAAGTACTGAGTGCCATCCTATGATCTCAAGACCTCTTCTGAGAAATTGGAGATATATCACCAAAGCAAAACTAATAAATATCATCCTGACACTTTGAGGGATGTGGGTGTCATCTTCTGTGAGCCACTGCAAGGGATTTACAGGGAGCAGTCTTGTCAACAAGCCATTGAATACAGCACAAAAAGTCCCATAGCTGTAAACTGCAGCAGGATTTTGACCTAAGAACACTGTCCTTCATTTTTGCCACAAGGCTACTGAAAGGTTGCCCTGTGGTAGCCTTTGTAAAGGCTTCACCAGAAGACCCAGGGACTGCAGGGGTTGTTGTGATTGTTACCCTAGAGAAAAACAAAAGTTTATTGCTCTATGGAATGTGAAAGAATATTTGGCCGTTGCTTTCCTCCACAAGAATTTTAACACTGATTTGATGAAATTGTCTATTCCTTTCTGAAAGATGAGCACAAATAGGTGTTTACTGGCGTAGGTTAATTGTACTGGCCAGAAGAGCTCTTATGACTGCATATCTCTCCCACAGTCCTTCTTTGGAGGATTAGATTAAAAAAATAAATTTTCTTGGATTTATCTGTCTTTAAAACTAGTTCAATATTTAACCATAAAAATGCAGCACTGGAGAGTTTAGCATGCTGCCTCTGTGGTCTTCAGACAGGTTACTCTTTTGCAGAGGCATATGCAGATACTCTGAGGAGACTGGGAAGGGAGTAACTGAAAAGTAATTTTTTGCCTGCCATGGTTTTCTTGAGCAAATGTAGGAAGACATGAAAGGAAAAAAATTATTCTTTTAAATAAATAATGTCAACCTGAAGGATACAAAGCAATATGAAAGTTCTGGTCTTTTGATTAAGAATTTTATTTCAACTTAAATGAAAGCCAACAGAAATTATCTAGACTTGGGTTCTTTCTCGTCTTTTTGCTTTGTGCCTGCTTTCCATTTTATCTCTTTTTCACTGGAGAGGGAAGTGAAAAAATTACAAAATCAGAAGGTCTTCACTTATCTCAGCTGAAATGAAAAATTTTTCAGTATTGATTCATGACACTTTTTGCCTTGCCATTACAGCTGTCTGTCTGTGTGCATGCAGAATATGTGTGCATTTCTGACTATTTATTTTTTTTTCTGAAATCAGAATGTTTCAAGAAATGCTACTTTTTATTTTAGCTGGTCACAAGAAAGATTTCTATTTTCAGACAATCTAATAATGAGAGGAAGTAGAAAATACTTCTTAACAACAGGAGCATAACTTGTATGCTTCAGAGCTTACACACACAACAAACTTCTCTCTAAGACATCCTCACTGACATTTTGTTTCACTGACATTGTGTTTTAGACCTTCTCTATGATTCTTGTCATGTAATACAATGACAAGAGCATATGATCATCCAGGTAAAAGACTTGCTCTTTGAAAACCTGAAAAGAAAATGAGTAAATTACATAGACTCTATCTCTGGCACATTTCAGGCAACAGGAATGGAGGAGACCAGGAGCACACCTTTTGGTGGCAGTATGGACATTCAGATATATTAAGCTAATCGTGACACCTTATGATAACCTACAAGTCTAGTTTTGTTAGAAGTCGAGTTTCAAGGGCAACAGAATGAGATAGTCACCTTCATAAGGGAGCTATGGTACTTTTTAATAGAGAGTTTATGGATTTTACACAAATTGGTTTATATCAAAGTAGAGCTCAAACACTGATCCCTGGTCCATTAGAATATAGTGACTCTACTACTAGCACTTTCTCCTCATACATAAGTGAGCACAGGCAATAAAAGTAAAGGTACATTTCAAATGAACTGTTAAGCAGGTCTTTTGAGTTAAGATTTAAAATAACAGGTGCTGAGACAGCTTAAAAGGAATGAAGGTGGCAACTATAAATGGAGACTAATACTGAAATAATGCAATTCAATTTACAATATAATTCCTGCCTCAGGATATCACCTAAACCAAAATGCATGAACAAGTTCAAAAAGGGGTAGAACTACAACACAGTGCAGACTTGAAGTGGGGAGGAGACTCGGACTGTAACTATGAAGAGATATCTGTGCAGTCAATCCCTTGCAAGGGAAGCCTAGATGAGACATTCTTCAATGCTACTTCCATGCCTGTGAAGATGTAGGGTCTCTAATCTGATCAGTCTGAAAACGGTAATGTGGTACTACAGACTGAGTGCAAGAACCTGAATAATGATGATAAGCCATCAGCCTAGATGATCTTGATTGTGTAGGTCAGTTTAGTGTAATCCTTCAGCAGCATTATTCTGAAGCAGCACTTCTCAACATCTCATTGGTCTTCTGTTATGATGACTAGTTAATCATCCATACATTAAGCTAGAAAGATAATTGGACTTCAAATACAGGGGCTTTCACCTGTAGGTTTAACTGAAAAGTGAAAGGAATTTGAACTGCTAATTCTACTACTATTTTTCAAATAGTCACTATTTTTCAATAGTTCACTGATTGTTGTGAAAAGCCTGCAATGACTTATCGGGGATTTTACACATTGGTGTGTAACAGTGCAATGAAAAATATCATCAGATATTTATATATATTTATATCAGATATTCATCAGATGTTCCTTGGGATGGACTGGAATGCTGTAAAAATCCTCACCTTTGCTATGGCTATGTAAGCCATCATTGGTGTCCATCAGTGGACAGAACCTGAGTAACCACACAACCCTAAAGGCCAAAAAACATTTGGTGGTAGTTGAAAACAGTTCTACATTAGCATTGTAGAGAAGTTCACTTCTTGTGCACAGGATTCATTGTGACTCACCTCATGAAATCACATGATTCTCCAGTTAGTCTGGCAATGAAGCTACTGCCATGAAGAACTGAAATTATAAAGGTATTATTAGGTTTGGTGCATTGGATAATAATGCAAATTATTTAAATTCATAGCACTGATCTCATTGCCACACAAAAATGATTAGGATTTAGTTAGACTGTGTCAAAAGTGTCAAATCTTCATGATAACCATAGGTTAGTTTACCATGACAGAAGGTGTTTGCAAATGATTTAGCTGCATTTACATTCTGTTAGCATATGGTATTCAGGTAACCTATTTTCTAGTAGAAAGGTTTCCTTTGCATGGACTAAGTTGTTTTAGTAGAAAGTAATTGGAACTTCTGATACCATCTTAATTATTCATCCATGTATCCTATTATAAAGCATTAATTTAAAAAATATTACTCTTATAAGCAACTTTTTTTTTTTTTTTTTTTTTTTTTTTTTTTTTTGATCAGTGGAAGTTTAATTAAAGATCCTTTTCTGTTGCTATGAAAACAGTTTGGGTTTTTTGCGACAAGACAGAAGTTTGGTTCAGAAAAGCTATTTACTTAGTAGCAACACTGGAAACATTGAAAGTCATCAAGAAACAATTGAACTGATGTACTAAACCTTCTCACAGCCAGTGAATAGCAGGGGAGAATTTGTGAGTCTTCATAGAACTTTCAAAAGATAAATTTGACATTGAAACAAAGGAGAAAAGTTTCAGGACCTGCTCAAAGATCTTTAGGACCTTTCATAAGTGATAAAACATAGCTCCCTTTTGTTGAGAAAAGACAGTTTCTGATTGACTAAGTTGCTTACTTACGAATGAGCTGACAAAAAAGAATCTCTGAAATCTATTGCAAGGAAAAACAGGTTGACAGGCATGTCCAATAGAAAAGATACTCCTTGGGAAAATGTATTGCTAAAATACAGAAGTTCTAAATTCCACTTTAACTCTTCCTTAAGGCTTCCCTGTGAGATCAGGAAACGCAAAATAGACTAAGAAGCATCTTTTTCATCTAAAAGTGGGAATATTCACCTCCCTCAGAGGTACTATGAGAATAACCTCATTAATAACTGAACTGGAAGGCTCTCTGAGGGAAGTTCAAATAGACAGTGAGATCGAGGGCACCATCAGCATGTTCGCAGATGACGCCAAGCTGAGTGGTGCAGTCAATATACCAGAGGGACTTAGGGGTTCTGCTGGACAAGAAGTTGGACATAAAGCCAACAATGCACACTTGCAGCACAGAAGGTCAGTCACATCTTGGGCTGTATCAAAAGAAGCATGACCAGCAGATCGAGACAGGTGATTCTGCCATTCTACTCTGCTCTGGTGAGACCTCACCTGGAATACTGCACCCAGCTCTAGAGCCCTCAGCCCGGGAAGGACATGAACCTGATGGAGCATGTCTAGAGGAGGGCCATGAAAATGATCAGAGGGCTAGAACAGCTCTCCTGAGAAAACAGGATGAGGGAGTTGGGGTTGTTCAGCCTGGAGAAGAGAAGGCTCCGGGAAGACCTTATAGAGGCCTTCCACTACCTGAAGGGTGCCTACAGGGAAAGCTGGGGAGGGACTGTTTACAAAGACATATAGTGATAGGACAAGGGGCAATGGTTTTAAACTAGAGAAGGGTAGATTTAGATTGGGTGTTAGGAATAATTTTTTTACTATGAGGGTGGTGGAACACTGGAACAGGGTGCTCTGGGAGGTGGTGGAGGTCCCATCCCTGGAGACATTCAAGGTCAGGCTTGATAAGCCTCTGAGCAACCTGCTCTAGTTGAGGATGTCTCTGCTTACTGCTGGGGGGGGTTGGACTAGATGACCTTTAGGGCTCCCTTTTAACCCAAGGCATTCTATGATTCTAAGTTGCTATGGGAATAAAATGTCAAATTTCAGTGGGCCAGGCTGTTTTGTCCTACAGTGAAATGTAACAGTGATCCCCAGGTGAAGGAAAATTCTTTAAGTTACCAACAAAACCCTCAGGGATACATCAGTCAATCTTATCCATGTGGAGGCCTCTATTATGCCAAACATGCCAAGGGGAAGTTAAGAAATGTCTTTGCTTTAGGCTCCTTTGGGCAGTGGCTCTGAGAACACTGTTCTTGCAGAGGAGGATTTTAGAAAAAAACAAAAAACCCAAACCTTGTTTTTCATTTGTCATTGTAAGATTAAAGCTCATCAGTTTGATAGCAGTGATGTTCCCCCAGGAAAAAATCTTTCAAAAGAAGCAAGCAAACCTATGGTTCCTAAATGTCGCTGTTCCAGGTGTGGTTTATCTTTTAGGATTTTAAAAAATAGTATTGAAATTGTACAAATTAAAAACCATTTGAAGATCATTTCTGAAGTTGTCCATGCATTTGTGTCTTGTGGGTCTTTCTCATCAAAAAAGGCACAAACATCAATGTGAAAACAACCTGTACCTCTGAGGGCTCTGAAGGCACTAACTGGCCTTTGCTGGCCATGACCAGCTTCCCCTACCCCACCACCACCACACTGCCCATGGGCTCAGGAGCCACATTGCAGCTTAGGCCTGGAACAGACTGTTCTGAAATAAGAAGGATCCATGGAGTGCGACTCAGTAAAGCCATAGCAGGTCCCCACAAGGCTCCTCGTGTCTATTCTACCTGCATGTCAGTTCAGTCCTCACTCAAGCTAGATTACAGGTATGCCTGTGCCTGACAATGCACCTCAGCTACCTTCTGGACTTTTGTCTGATCCCACTTATATCACTGACCCGCTCTGCTCACCTGTTTTGGGGACAGGGCAGTTGCACACAACCTGCTCCTGCTGCACAGCAGCATTTCCAAAGCTACAGCCTGGGCCATGGTTTTACAGCAGTGGGATCCAGTTGTAGGTAGTAAGGATGCACAGCAGTAGCTGAGGGTAGAATGGGAATTGGAAAAAAAGCTGCCTCTCATTATGGAAAAAGATGATGTTTAATTAAATTAGGAGCACATATAGTAAGTACACTGAAGTGCCAGTGCTCCAGTACAGAAGAATTAAAGAAAATTTCAAGTATGCTATTACTACCTGACCATAAAGAAGCTAGGTATCTAGACTAGACAGATTTCCATTAACTGTTTAAATAAAAGAAACAACTTACTTTTAAGCAGGTCAACTTCCACCATTAACTCAATCCCATCATTTTCCCCAACAATGGACAATTTTAAGATTCTGCTGGACAGGGTACTGGGCCATCTTGTCTAGGCTGTGCTTTTGCCAAGAGAGCTTGGACCAGATGATCCTTGAGGTCCACTCCAGCCTGGTATTCTATGATTCCATTGTTTAGCCCACTTATAGTTATCCATCCTCCACAACTAAATGACTTTCACTATGTACTTCAAACCCCAAGTTGCATCTTACTCATAAGTCTCACAAATTTTTAAAACTAAGTTGTATTTCTAAAAAAAATAAAATCCATTTTTGGGATGGAACCTCAAATCCAAACTTCTGAGGTTCCAGAGGGACTGAGTTCAATCTGGCTTTACAGTTATAGAGGGGTTTTTTTAGTTAACTAGAGCCAAATAGGGGCTGTTTTTTTATTCTAGTAAGGATTCTTGCTGTTTCACTGTGTGAATAATTTAATTTAATAAGAATCACTTCAGTTTGTCTGCCATTTTGGGTTAAAAGCAGGTCTCCCAAAGGTTTTTTTACTTACACATTCAAAACCAAACTTTTGTTGATCCAACATGATTGATTTTTACCAGCTTCAGTTGAAGCAATATCCTGAGTTGTTAACAGTAAAACACCTTTCTATTTTGATACTTTTTGTGGCTGTTTTACTTCAGGGTGTATAGAAAGGGTAGGTAGGGGAAAAAAACTAAACAAAACCAAAAAACGGTAGTAACAGCTAATTCATAAAGGATTTACCGAATTTCAGTGCAACACAGATTTCCTCATCTCGAGGTTTGCATATAAATATTTAATGATGGAATTGTTAATTTTGGTACTGAGACTGAAAAAGATGGGTTGACTGCTGTATATCCATGGCCACCTAAATGCAGACTTTTTTTGCTTGGAGATGATGACTTATTCTCTGATCGTTGCACTACTCACCTCTGGGAAATCCTTCCAGTGATGTAGTAAAGACAGTTTCAGCCTGATAGAAGTATGCTTATTTACAAACCACAAGCAATTACACCAAAGCTAATAGGACCATGCATCACTGAAAACTGTAAACAAGAATAAGGAAATCAGGGCCTTTGTCTTACCTATGCACTGTTAAGATTAGGAGTAAAACATAAGAGATTTAAAGTAAAGCAAACATAGATGCACTCACAAAACAAACTGGATCTACATCTCCATTCCTAGGCTTTCATGTCAGCTGGCATGGAAGTGACTGAGGAGGACTTTGGAACAGCCACAGTTCCCAGGTTATGGCTGGGGGTTGGCATTAACAGCAGAAGGTCAGTAGATTCTCTGAGCCACAAGTTAATTTATAAAGATTTATCTTATATCACAACACAATAGGAATAAATAAAAAGATTAATTTGATATAGAGGGTGAATAGATGACAGATATTAATGGAAAGAACACCACTTCTAATTTTAACAGCAGAAATTATTGTGTGCAAAGCACAAATAGTGAACTGCAGAGGATAAATTTGCTCAATGTAGCAGAAGGTTTATTAGTCCTAATGACTCAAACATTCAATGGTATTAAATGTGCTTATATCAATTCTGTATAATCACAGAAACAGAATCTCAAATAAGTTTAATTATAGATGTTAGATGACAATAATGGATACTGGTGACTCAGTTCTAGAGTTCCCTACCACATACACTGGGTTTGTTTTGATGAGAGTAATGTAAGTATAAAAATATCTGTGCATAGAGAGAGAACTATTCTCTAAAAATATGCATATATCTGTATTAAATTCTCTTAACTAGGATGAAAAGGTAAATCACTACATCAGAGCTTCCACTTGCTACTTATGAAAAGAATATTAAGGTACCTTGTTTTCTTCACAGTACAGAATGGAAACTTTTCAAAATGAAAAATAAAAAAGTTTCTTTCCCACCACCAGGTCTATCTTCTTTTTTTTTCCCCCTTTTTTTTTTTTTTTTTTTTTTTTTTTTTTTTTTTCAGCGTTACAGGGGGAAAAAAAAATTTAAAAGAACTTATAAAGAATAGAAAAAAAATTGTGCCTAGCAGCAGTCAGCAAACTTCCCAGGA
>JANHGN010016440.1:0-14273 GCA_024605025.1 Megaceryle maxima
CTGTGAGGGTCACAGAGCACTGGAACGGGCTCTCCAGAGAGGTTGTGGAGTCTCCTTCTCTGGAGATTTTCAAACCCCGCCTGGATGCGACCCTGTGTGACCTGTGCTGGATTCTATGGTCCTGCTCTGGCAGGGGAGTTGGACTCGAAGATCTCCAAGTCCCTTCCAACCCCTGACACCATGTGATGCCCTTTGATTTCTCTCCTGAGGAGATCAGCACGGCCTCTACCAAACCCCTTCTGGCCTCACCCAGTCCATTCCCTATCTTGCTCCCTTCCACCTCCAGCTTCCTGCATCCCTCAGTTCTGCATGGACGTTCATGGCATACACATACCTCCTGCTTTTTTGGAACGTCTCTTCTATGGGATGTTTTGGACATCCCTTGGAGGACAGGTCTTGGACATCACCTTCCCAGTGATTTTAATCAATATCTTCCAGGCTGCACGGGTATGGGCCTGGCCAGATGCCTTCCTCAGCCCCGCTGACTTCATCCAGCTCACTTGGATGGGTGGGATGGGAAAGAAAGGCTCTCATGGACCATGGGCTTTGTGCAACTTCTTGAAGGACAGTCAGGGCAGTCCTGTGTGAATTGGACAAATCAGCTGGTGGATTAGCACTTGATCTCTCAGCCTTGTTCTGCATCCCCAGAGCTTTCCTCTTTGAGACCTTAGATGAATTTGAGCTCAGGTTTCTGCCCAGCTCACTGCCTTCTGGTATCCCCTTCACCTCCAGCTGATGACCTAGCTGACTACCTCCACAGTGGCTCTTTGCAGGCTGGGACATGAGAAGAGCTGGCAGTGATGTAGTCACCACCACTGCGAGTGCAGCATCTCTGTTGCAATGGCTGTGGGAGCAGGGTATTGCCAGGACCTTGTGTGCAGATGTTCCTGGCTCGGGACCATGCAGGTGCCATGTGGTACTGCTCCACCATTTCCTCACAATCCACAGAGCAGGACAGAGGGTGGGACATATGCAGAGAAGTCCATCTTTACAGTCAGATGGAAATCATTCATAACCCGAGAGTCACATCGGGAAGTATGTCTGGTTGATGGCTGCTCCATTTTCAGCATGGCTTTGAGCTCATGTCTGGGAAGGCACATCCACAGAGCAGGTCACCAGAGCATCACTGACACCCTGGCTTCCTAAATCTGTACAATGGGCTGGTTGCATCCAGGGTATCCATGTACCATGAACAAGGTACTGGTGGGATACAGTTCTTTACCCTGTGATGTTGTGATACTCATCTTCCCATCTGGTGCAATGAGGCTGAGAAAGTGTCAGAGGGAAGACCACAGGGAAGAGCAGAAGGACATGGGACCTGCCAGTGCACAGAAAGCTGGAGCTGGAGGCCGGTTCTGAGCAGACCTGGGAGACTGAGAGCACAGGGAGCAGATGGAGTTGAGGACAAGAGTGGATCTGGGCGCAGGGTCAAGGAAAGCTGGGAGAGGTGAATTTGAGCTGAAATGACTGCAGGAGAGCAGCCTGCTCCATGGGAAGGGTGCTGCTGCAGAGGGGGTGAGGCTGTCACTGGAGCCAGAGTGAGATTGGGTGGGGCATTCCCATCACATTTCAGACCAGAATGGCCACTGACCCATCCTGTCCAACCTCTTGTAAAGGCATCAAATCCCACTCTTGCAACAGGCTGCAGGTTGCAGCATAAGGGCTGTCGGCGCACCGAGAGCTGGGCGAAGGCTGAGCCTTCCAGGCTCCTGGTGACAGTGGTGGCATTAGGAGATGGCACTGGGAGAAGGTCAGTGCGTGCAGAGCAGGTGGAAGCTGTCAGCATGCAGCTCTGCTGAGCAACTGGAAAGAGGACAACCATGGGGAGCAAAATCAGTCTCTCCTGAGGAGCTGATGGGAGATGCTCCACATTAGGGGTTTGCAGTCTTCCAGGGAGGAAAGCCACCAGTCAGGAGACTTGGCATGTCCTGGATCATTGCCATTGAGTTTTGGTGTGGTGCAGAGCACCCGGGAATTTCCAGGGCCCTGGGAGAAAACTGGAGGTTGGCCTAATATTTTAAAAGGGGAAACAGGACGACGTGGGTAATTACAAGTCTGTCAGCCTGACATTGATCCCAGGCAAAATAACAGAGCGGCTGATATGGAATGCAATGAATAAAGAATCAGAAAGGGTGATATAATTAATGCCAATCAACAGGGATTTATGGAAAATAGATCCTGTCAAACCAACCTGACGTCTTTCTTCCTGTTGTGGTTTGTTTTGTGGGGTTTTTTTTCTTTTTTCTTTAAAACTGGGATTACAAGTTTCTCTAGCAAGGCAAATGGGGTTTGCTGAGGGCATGGAGAACAGCAATGGATCACCTAGGAACTGTGTGATGTTTTCTTACAGAAATAAGAAAACCCAACCTACCATGTGGGGTGGTTTAAGACCAACTTGAGGAGGTCATGGGCTTGGCTGCACCAGAACAGACACGAACTGCCCATTGCAGGGCTCTACGGGGCATTCTCCTCCCCAGTCAGTCCCACCAGTAATGGTGAGGATGTGCTGGGCTGTCTGTGTTCCAGCAGTGCTCAGGAGGGAGGTCCTGCTGGGAATTCAGTAGTGGGACTGGGGGTGATTGGTAGAGTGGGGAGCCCTGGTCACCAGACTGCCATGGAAAGGACTAACAGTGCCAGTGGAAAGAGATAACGCGAATAGAAGTTGTGCTTCCTCTGTTGATGCTCTCTGGAGTTGCTTCTCCAGTGCCCAGGTCTTGTGCTGGGTGGTGTAAAATCTGTGCAAGGATCCTGGAGGACACGGTAAAGAGTAAAGGACCTTCTTTTTGTAAAAGTACATCCTGGCTTCATATCTCTGGTGAGAGAGGAGCCTGCACAGCACAGATGATGTGGAGGAGTGAGAGGCTGCATGGCCCTGTTTGCCTCCGGGCCCCGCTATCTGGGAAAGCTACTCCATCCATCCATCCATCCATCCATCCATCCATCCATCTCTGTGATGTGTGCTAAGGGGGTCACTCTTCCTCCAGGCCCCCTTTGCAGCCACTGCCTCTCAGTGACAGATCACACAACGGTGTTCAGGGCCCCAATCCCATGCTGGTGTCTCTTTTGCTCCAGCGCTGATCTCACCAGCCTTAGTTCTGCCCCTTACTCCTACAAAATGTTGAGTTAAATGCACTCCAGAGATGAGACCCACACCCAAGGGCTTGATGTGGGCACCGTGGCTTTGCACCTGTAACCTCAGCAGATGGTGGCAGCAGGGATCCTGTGTTATGTTGCAGTTTTCCTTACAGTGAGGTGTGAGTGGCCTCACATCAAGCACAAATCCCTGTGGAAACCCACAAGAAACACCTGGATCTTGGTGTTCTCCCCCAGATAACACCCTGGTTATTCTCCTCTGCTGCTGGCCTTTGAGCCCCTGTGAAGAGGGGGGTGACCTCTTGTTGGGTCTTGTAGCTTGGCCATGGCACATTCAGGCTGCTCCCACCTCTTGACCACTAAGGACACAAATGCCACATCCCATCCCAGACACCCCAGGGGCTCAACCAGCCAAGAGGGACAACTCTGCTTCCCACTGGCCAGGCAGAGGCCAGCACCACTTCTTCAGCACCCCTCCTCCAGCCCTGCAGAGACAGATCCCACACTCCCCACCCTCATGAGCTTGTTCACAGAATCATAGAATCACAGGATTGTTTGGGTTGGAAGAGACATTTAAGCTCATCAAGTCCAACTGTTAACCCAGCACTGCCAGGGCACCACTAAACCATGTCCCTCAGCACCACATCTCTGTGGCTTTGAAAGCCCTCCAGGGATCACAGGGACTCCACCACTGCCCTGGGCAGCTTGGGCAAGGCCAGGACAACCCTCCATGGGAAGAAGTTGTTCCTCAGCTGCAACCTAAACCTGCCCTGGGGCAACTTGAGGCCGGTTCCTCTTGCCCTCTCACTTGCTCCTTGGGAGCAGAGCCCGACCCCCCCTGGCTCCAGCCTCCTCTCAGGGAGATGTCGAGAGCCAGAAGGTCTCCCCTGAGCCTCCTTTTCTCCAGGCTCAACAACCCCAAGTCCCTCGGCCACTCCTCACCAGAATCCTGCTCCGGACTCTTCCCCAGCTCCATTGCCCTTCTCTGGACATGCTCCAGCCCCTCAGTGCCCTTCTGGGAGTGAGGGGCCAAAAACTGACCTCAGGATTTGAGGGGCGGCCTCCCCAGTGCCCAGTCTAGGGGGACAATCCCTGCCCTGGCCCTGCTGGCCACACTGGTGCTGACACTGCTGGGTCTGAGGCTGACAGCCCCTCCTCCACTGAGCCACAGCAATTAAATTTGTCAGTAATTGAATTCTCTGATAGATGAGTCTTTAGTCTCCTTTCTTCCATCATTTTGTCCAGAATGGACATACAGGGACCAACTTACAGGACGTTCCAGGCTTCTGGGAGCACCTCCAAGACATGACCACCCTGCCATGCTAATGGTGTTTTGTCCAAGTTACCAGAAGACCATCAGTGGGCAGGAACTGGGTGTCTCAAGCCACCTCACCAGGACTCTCCATGCCTGCATTTCAGCACGTGGGGACAATCCTGGATCCACAGGAGTGGAAAGATGCTACACCTGCAACACTAGCAAGTGGAGGTGGATGAACTGGTGACGCTGGGGTGAGTGGCCACAAGCACAGTGTGATGGAGGTATATGGCTCAGAGGCTGTGCCTGGTGTGCACGGACACCTGTGATCTGCTGCCAGCAGCCCCTTCTGCCAGGCACCACGTAGGTGTGGAGATGGTGGAGATATTTTGAAACAGATTTTTGGAAGCTGCCTCAATTTTCCCACCTTTGCTTTAGCTCTTTATCAAGGGACAAGTTGAATTAAAGTCCTTCCCTCACCTGGTGTAAGTCCTGCCCTCCCTGCAGAGCCCTAAGAGAATCTACTTGAGGAGAGGTAGGCTGGAGGAGGAGAGATGGGCTGACCACAGTGCTGGGGCAGGTACAGAAGCTTTGGAGGGGAACTGTCCCCTCCGCCCATTCGGTTCATCTTTCTGTGCCTGGAGCACCTCAGGGGGATTTCAGCTATTCCAGCCTGCTTTGATAAAAGCTGGGAAGGCCCTTGTGTGGCCAAGTCCCCTTTTTTGGGCAGACTGAGGGGTCTTAAAGCAAAGACCCACCCCTGAACCAGAGCCCTGAAACACAGAGGAGGTCTTTTCCCAACCCATTCTGACTCAAGATACTAAATCATTGCCCAAAATAGGAGCCGCAGCCTCCAGTAACATCAGCAATTTTTTCCAAAAGGGGAAGTTTCAGTCCAAACAACACCAACAGCTGCTAGAAAAAGGGGGTTTCCAGGCCAGGGACTGTGAGCTGCACCCAGGGAGCCTCGCCAGGGAACAAAGGGGCTTGGGGCAGTAGGTTCAGAGCACAAGCACCTCCACGAGCAGTGGCACTCAGGCAGGCCATCAGTCTCAGAAAATACTGGTAAAAGTCAGTAAACAGGTATATTTATAGACTACCCAGGATGATGTCCAGAGGTCTGTGTGCAGGTGGGACTGCACAGCCACCTCCACCATCTTCATGATGGGTGCAAGCTCAGTTTCACCAAACATCACAACTTCTCCTTGGTGATTCTACCCAGCTCTCCCCAGCTTCCCTGGTCCAGAATTGTCCCTCCCGTCTCAGCCCAGACACACATAAGCATTGAAGGCAGCAGGCCCATCTTGTAATATTTAAAACAATTTTATTCATGAAAATATGCTGTACAATGCACTATACACAGTTCTTTACATTGCCACATACACAAACTCTAATAGCACGATCAAGAAAGTTACCATTGCCTACGATAGATGCATGGTGAGAGATGATGCCTGTCAGAGACCCTCCCCCCCAGTCTGTACAGTTATAAATACGAGGGAAAGGACGGACCGAAAACCGCCGTATGAAGCAAACAGGTGGGGCCCCTTCGGCGTCCCATCGACACCAGCTCCTCTCTCCGGGCAGGGCTGGGGCTGTGCGGGAGCAGGGCTGGGAGCAGAGGATGCTCCTTGTCCCCAGAAGCTGGCCTGTGGGGCAGAGAAAGGGAGCCAGGAGGGGGAGGGATTGATGGAGGCTGAAGCCCAGTGAGGTGAGACATGAGGTGGACCTGTGCTCAGGGACCTCTTTCCAGAGAGGGAACCCCAAGTCTCAGCCACTGCCGGACAGTGAAATAAAGCCCCAGTTTCCCCTTCCCCACTCACAGTGCTGGGAGCCTCAGGGGGCATAGCCACTCCAGCCACCCCCAGGACCTGCTTGCCCCATGGGCAGGAAGCCCAGCCCTGACACCCCCGTGCCATCACCACCACTCCAACCGGGCATCCTGGTCATGGCATCTCTCAGACTCTCATCTCCGCTCCCCTCCACTGCGGCGGGGCCAGCCCGTCTCACCTCCCCCACCCACCACCCCCATTTCTTGGGGTCCCAGCCACTTTTGGGGGGGGTCTCTGCACCTGTCTCCCGCTGCCCGCCGTCCCTCGCACCGCACGACGACTGTACACACGACGCTTAACCAACACGACTCCACCGCACACACGACAACCCCACGGTCACGAACCACAAAGACAGCTTCGCAATGGGACGTGCCCCAGGGGGGATGCCCGGGGGCACCACGCAGCGGGGGCAGGGGGAGGCGAGCGAGGAGGAGCGGGGCAGGTGCAGGGCTAACGGGGGGGGCTTTTCTTCTACTTGCTGGTGTGACTTCCTCTCCATGATGACAGTCAGCCCATATCTGTGACACCAAAGGGGTTTTTGGGGGTCCCTGTGCCTGAGCATCCCATCTGCAAATGCCCGACTTGCGGGGGTGAGCCCCAGCTGGCCCACGCTGCCCGGCGTGCTGGTGCTGGTGCGCTGCTGGGTGTGTGCCTGGGAGAGACAGGACCCTTTCCCTTTCTCCCATGCTTGGGGGCAGAGCCCCCTTGTCTCCCCCAGCTGCACCCCCTGCCCCATCTCCTCACTCACAGCCCTTTGCCCCCCGCGTGCAGAGTTGGGGGGGGCCAGGTATTCCATAGCCATTTGCAATCGGTTTCCAATGATTTTAAATACGCCTGAAACGAGAGGTGGTGTATAAAATGAATGTGGTAATGATCCTGACCAAAGAATAATCCTTTTTAAAAAAGCATTCAAGAAAGATTATATATAATAGAATATATTAAATTCTGTACATGATCAAATAATGTAAACATAATTAATTAACTTGTAAGAATGTCTTTAGAGACCATGCCCACCGTGTGCCCAGGGTGAAGGTGAATGGTGGCACATGGGGCTCCCCTGTCACACGCTGCCATGGACACGTGGGTCAGGAGTGGAGCAGGAGGTGCCCACCCATGGGGCCCATCCTGCCCCAGCTCTGAGCACCTGCACTTCCCCTATGGCTTGGTGGGACCCAGTGCCTGCACCATGGTAGGAGGTGGTGCTGGAGTGAGAAGGGAAGAGCTGAGCTGGGAAGAAGGCTGGTTCAGTGGACTAACTCTTACCACAGGCCAGGGGTAGGGGGCATAGAGAAAGACCATGGTGTCCAGGAGGGAGACAAGCTGTGCAGAGAACCCTGTGGGTCAGAGTAGCAACTCCCACAGCCTCTCCTCCCAGCCCCTCCATCTCCTCTGGACCAGTCACTCCAGTTGCCCATATGATGCTCCACTCCAAACCGTCTGTTACACCAAGCATCTGGGAGGCCTCCCCCTGGCCATGCAGGACTCTGGCCCACTCCTGCCCCACAGAGCAGTGGGACCAGTTTGGGCACCCAACACACAGCAGGACCACGTGTGAATCACCTCCATTCCCATGGAGCACCTACCCTTGGCAGATGGGTGCACCAGGGCTGACCCCTCTTGCTGACAGCCCCCCCAGACCAGCTCTCCTGGCAACCTGGAGATGGGCAGTGAGGCCTCTGGGCATGCTGGCTGGAGTCACTCCTGAAACCAGTAGAGACTCCCCAGGAGTCCCACAGCCCCAGCTGTGAGCCCTCTGGCACCTCCCTGAGCTCTGCACATGGGGGAAGCAGTGTGGGTGACCCAGACTTGGGGCAAGGTGGACGTCACACTGCCTCTAGAGGCCTGGCCACCACATCCCTCCTCGCCTCTCATGCACACATCCCTTCTCGAGGCTGACCCACATCACAGACCCTCAGTTTCCATCCCATCATCCAACACGCAAAGCCATGGACAAGCCAAGATAAGATGTGTGAAAGGGTGCATCCATCAGCATTGTCCACGGCCTCTCTGCTCCTCCCTCCAAACACGACCCTTTCTTCCTTCCAATGCAAAAACTCAATGGCAAAAGAGTGCATGAAATCGAATAAATATGCGCCCCCCTCCCCGACCCTGTGAGCTCCCCCTGAGCCTCCAGCACAGAGGACCAGGCCAGTAGCCCATCACTCCCAGCAGGACCACCCCATGCAGGACCATTCACCATGCACAGGAGTTTGCCCACGCCTGCTCCTGCAGGGCTCCACAGCTTTCCCGTGGACAGGTGTGACCGTGGCACCCCCAGCCACCCGTGGATGTGTGGGCTGCCAAGATGCTGTCCCGAGGGCAGCCTTCCCTCCATCACCAACCCCTCCTCAGTGCTGGGTAGGAAAACCTGCCTGGGCCCATGCAAGGAAACCCACAGGAGGTGGCCTGGGTGCGTGAGCTTGGCAGAGCTCAGATCTCCACCAGGATTTAGGGGTGACACGCCCCACCTTGACTGGGGGAAAGGTCCCCACTCCTCACACTTCTGCTTAGAGGACTCATTTCCCAAGGTGGCCCAGAGAAAAGGGTCCCTTTCCCAAGAGGGTTGCCCACACAAGGGGGTTCCCACCCCACCAGCTGTGACCGCTCCACCACCCAGACCAAGGACAAATCAAACTGGCACCCATTGCAGCGGGGCACTGGGACTGCCTGGAGAGGCTTTTCCTACCTGCTCCCCCCAGACCCACCTGGCTCTGGCTGCCTCACCCCGCCCGCCTGTCCTGCTCATGGGAGGAACCAGCAGATCGGGCACGTGTGTGGGCTGGGGGCAGGGGACCCTCCACTGTCTCAATATTTGACCCTACAATTTGTGTTTCATGTTCGACCTCAAGCTCAGACCGATGGCTCTAGCCCATCTTAACAAACAAAGGCAGAAGAGAAAGGAAAAAAAAAGTTAGTCTCAATGTTCCCCTCGTGGCTTCTCGGTGGTGAGCCCCCCACCCCAGGGCAGGCATCACCCGGGCACCCAGCTCTGGTTTGTGGGCTGCGGACCCCCGGGCAGCGCGGGCACGTTGAGCCCGTTCTGCGGCGGGAGAGCCGAGTCAAAGTTGAAGTCCATCTCATCACTGTCCATAAAGTCATTCAGGATGATCGACTCCACGTCGCACTCCAGGCTCCCGTTGAACATGTCCAGGTCCAGGTCTGCTGGGAACCTGTCTTGGCCCAACACAGGGGGGTGGACAGCCCCTGGGTAGGGGCCCTGCAGCGAATCCAGCAAGCTCATGTGTGCCCCTTGGTTATTAGCGTAGGAATGCAGATGCCCGTGGTGCGGCATGGCCGTCATGCTGCACGTGTCACTGGGCAAGCTCATAAGGCTGACAGGATTAGCTAAGGCACTGGTGTTGACCGCAGGGTGGTGGTGACTGGCTGGTGACGGGTGGTACAAAGCATTGCTCTTCATGAGAGAGCCCGAGTGGGACGGGTAGGAGGACAAACCCTGCTCCCCGTTCCCGCACATCAGCGGGTTGTGTCTGTGGCCACGGGCCGGCACCATGGGGCTGGCCTGCGGCAGGGGCAGGTCCCCTGGGACCATGCTCTCCTTGTGCGCGTAGGAGATGGAGGAGAGCAGGTCCTGCAGAGAGGCGTTCCTGTAGGAGCTGACGGGAGAGAAGGTGGCTTGCTTGTTCTCCTGGATGGTCTGCATGGGCAGGCGGCGCATGAGGCTCATGGCCGGCTGGCTGTAGATAGTCCCACAGTAGGTGTTGGTGGCAGCCCCCATGGTGGAGCACTTGGAGTTGAAGGTGAAACTGGAGCTCCGCTGCCGCAGGGCAGCTGGGGGGAGCTGCTGGGAAGGGCTCATGGTGTAGCCATCCTGCAGGTCCTCCAGCATGCTCTCCCCCAGGCTCTCGTTCAGGCTGATGGTGCCAGTTAGGTCGGTCAGCCGAGGCAGCTCCACAGAGCAGCGGGCGTTGAGGGAGGGAGACATGGTGCTGGAAGGGCTGGGATACATCAGCGGAGAGGAGGGGGTACCATCATCCTCCTCCAGCTCATCTGGCTCATGGTTGGACATGATGGGCGAGAGGCGCCCGCTCAGCGTGCTGGTCGTGGAGTTGGCCCGTGTCCTGAAGTCCGCCCAGGCGTCGTACTCATCGCTGGCGTGGGACGCGGGGCTCTCTGACCACTTGGCTTGCTGGGAGGAAGGGCTGTCCTCTCCCCGCTCCTGCGTCACCTGCAGCTGCTTCTTCTTGCTGGCCTTCCCCTTGATCCGCAGGAACTTGCTGTTGTTGTCCATCGAGACCGCCCGCCGGCGGGGTGTCTTCCCTGTCTTGCCGCCCTCGGGGTTCAGCATCCACCAGGAGCTCTTGCCGGTGCCCTCGTTCTGCACGCGGATGAAGCGGGTGTGCAGGGAGAGGTTGTGCCGGATGGAGTTCTGCGGAGACAGCAAGGACATGGGGGATCGTCAGGTCAGCAGTGGCTCCAGGCAGGAGGAGGTTGCCTGCAGGGCTGGGGGGTAAATGGGGCATCACAGGGGAACTGGGCTCCATCCCCTGGGACCCCAGGGGTGTCTGATCCAGAGGGGCCAGGGTTCAGCTGGTGGGTCTCTCCCACAGCACCGCTGAGCATTTCACCTCCAGGAGCCCACAGGTCATCGGCCTTTGTCATCTACCAGCGACCTGTCATTAGCACAATTACTGTCAGGGCAGGGAGTCTGTATATGGGGTCTTTAGCATGTGGCCCAGGGACCTGCACCTGCCATGCACCAAGCAGGGCCAGGTCTCAGGGGAATCTTCTTTCCTAGCAGGAGCCTGAGGAGGAACAAAGTGTGGAGGAAGTGAAAGCAGAAGAAGAGGCAGGACCATGCACAGGCCCAGGTTTTCTCCATCCCTCCCAGCCCTGGCCACACAAGCTCCAAGCAGAGCACAGTGGGATGCTCCCAGCACAGTCTTGCCCACATAGACCTCTGCAGAGGTCCCAGCATCAGGCACCTCACCATCTCCAGGGGCAGAGGGAACCCCTTTGCCCATACACTGCTGGGCACCAGCCCTCTGGAGCTGGCTGCAAACCACTTTCCCTGCCTGTCACCGTTTAGCGATGTGCTCCCCTCATTCTGCACACCAGGGAGGTAGTCACGTGTGCTGTGCAGTGCCCATTGGAACCACCAGAGCCTGGAGCAATGTTTCACCACCATGGAAGTGAGATGATTCCCCAGGACATCTGCTACTTCCTGCTGATATCCTGCAGCTCATGGGATGCTGCTCCAGCTCCCTGCACCTTGCTTTCATAGGATTGTTTAGGTTGGAAAACACATTTCAGATCAAGTCCCAACTGTTAACCCAGCACCACTAAACCATGTCCCTCAGCACCACATCTCCACAGATTTGATACCCCTCCAGGGATCACGGGGACTCCATCATTGCCCTGGGCAGCCTGGGCAAGGCCAGGACAACCCTCAAGGGGAAGGAATTGTTCCTCAGCTGCAACCTAAACCTGCCCCAGGGCAACCTGAAGCTGGTTCCTCTTTTCATATTGCTTGTTCCTTGGGATCAGAGACTGACCTCACCTGGCTCCAGCCTCCTGTCAGGGAGCTGTCAGAGCCAGAAGGTCTCCCCTGAGCCTCCTTCTCTCCAGGCTGAACAACCCCAAGTCCCTCGGCCACTCCAGAATCCCGCTCCAGACCCTTCCCCAGCTCTGTTGCCCTTCTCTGGACACACTCCAGCCCCTCAATGTCCTTCTGGGAGCGAGGGGCCCAAAACTGACCCCAGGATTTGAGGGGTGGCCTCCCCAGTGCCCAGTCTAGGGGACAATCCCTGCCCTGGTCCTGCTGGCCACACTGGTGCTGACACAAGCCCGGATGCCAGTGGCCCTCTCGACCACCTGGGCTCACAGTGGATCATCTTCAGCTGGCTGTTTATTATTTATTAACCCCCCAGGTCCTTTCCCTCCAGACAGTTTCCAGACCTTCTGCCCCAGCCTGGAGCATTCCAGGGGGTTGCCATGACCCAAGGGCAGGACCTGGTGCTTGGCCTTGTTGAACCTCATTCCACTGGCCTTGGTCCATTGACCACTTTGTAGAGCCTCCTGCCTTCAAGCAGATCAACAAACCTGCCTAACTTGGTGTCATCTGCAAACTTGCTGTGAGTACCCTCAATACCCTCATCCAGATCATTGGTGAAGAGATTAAACAGAACTGGCCCCAACACTGAGCCCTGGGGACACCACTTGGGACCAGCTGTCAACTGGATTTAACTTCATTCACCACAACTCTTTGGGCTTGGCCATCCAGCCAGGTTTTCACCCAGCAAAGAGTGCACCCACCCAAGCCATGAGCAGCCAGTTTCTCCAGAGGGATGCTGTGGGAAACGGTGTCAAAAGCTTTACTGAATTCCAGGTAGACAAAATCCACAGCCCTTCCCTCATCCCATAAGGGGTCACCTTGTCATAGAAGGAGATTAGATTATTGCCTCTCATAAACCCATGGGCTGACTGGGCCTTACTGCCTGGTTGTCCCATATGTCTCTGCTCATCGCTTTCCTTCTGGACAGAGGTTTCCAGCTCCTCCCGTTGCTGCCCATGCTGCCTGCATCACTGTAGGTGCACTTCAGATGGGCTGTTGATCCCACCGGCTTTTGTGGGCACAGAGTTCTAATTCCTCTCTGGTCATCCCCAGGCGCTACCGTGACTTCTGTCCCACCAGTGTCCTGTCTGTCTGCACCATCACAGGGCACTCCATCCCCTACCTCCACTGGGATGGCAGACTGAAGGACCTCGCTGGCACACGCCATCCCTCAAACATTCATGCGCTGCCTCCAGGCTTATCTCCAGCAAGCCTGGTTTTATCCCTTTCCCCCTTCAAATCTTGTTTAAAGCTCTTTCAACGAGCCAGCTCCTGTGCAAAAATCCTTTTCCCCAGGCTCGAGGGGAAAGGCAAGACACAGAGCCTAGGGAAGAGCATCAGTCCACAGTGCAGAGCCTCCTGCTCCGGCAGTGCCTGTGGGCTCAGGGCCAGGCAGGGGCTGCTGGAGGGCGTCTGGCAACTCCCCCAGCCCTGCCAAGCTGCAGGAGGGGCAGAAGGATGGTGAGGGGGAAGAAACCAAGGTGCCAGGGAGAAAGTTTGGTGCCATTGCCGGCGTACAGCGGAATACTAATGAAGAGGCGAGTGAGCTCCAGCCTCATCTATCATATTATGTAATGGCTTACTTCTCTGCACTTCATTTATTTGGAGATTGCTCCCAGGCTGGCTCCTCGCCAGCAGCCACCAAATCCAAGTCTACAGAAATCAATCTCGCGCTGACTGATTAAGCCGTGTTTAGAACTAATTGCTCCTTCGTGTGTGGGGAGAATAAATTACGGGCTTTAATTTCACATCTTTAAAATGCAACTGCAGGTATGGGCCAGCCATTAACCCCTTCCTGCACAGTTGGGGAGGGGGCAGGATGGGGCTGGCACAGCTCAGGGCACAGGCTGGCACAAGCGCTGCCCTACACAGCGGTGCTTGCTCGTGCCGATGCTCATCTGGAGCAAGCTGAGCCCTGGGCCAAGGCTGCCTGGCAGGGAGAGCTCTCTCTCTGACCCCCCAACACCTCTCCCTTTATCCACAGGATGATCCAATCTCCCCTCCGTGTGATGGAGCCGCAGTGCTCCATCATTGAAGGAGCGTTTGCAGAGCCACCAGCCAGGTCAGCCCTGTAGTCCCACCTTGCACCCACACACATCACCCAGGGGGCTGGGGACACCCGAGCAGGTCGTACTGGGGTGATGCCCACCTGCTGCTGGGCCCCCTTGCAGGATTGGGGATCCCTCCCAGTGCTCTCCAGGGCTGCTCAGCCCAGGAGGCCAGAACTGCTGCAGCCCTCAGCACCTGGGACCAACCACAGAGCACGGAGAGGGGCTGCAGTTTGGGGGGTGTTGGAATGTCATGGCTGGACAGAGGTGACATCCAGCATGGTGCTGACCTTCTCCTCTGATACTGCCTCCCTGCTGCTTCAAAGCTCCAGTGCAGGGCACCCAGGCACCCAGCACCACCCAGGGCCAGGCTAGCAGGGGGCAGGGGACAGGGCTGGTGAGGGGATGCTGGTGGGGTCAGGCTGACTGAGAGAGGGGAGGAGAGGGGAAGGGAAGGGAAGGGAAGGGAAGGGAAG
>JANHGN010016442.1:11963-45169 GCA_024605025.1 Megaceryle maxima
AAAAACAAAACCAAAAAAAAAAAAAAAAAAAAAAAAAAAAACAAAAAAAAAAAAACCCAAAAAAAAAAAAAAAAAAAAACCAAAAAAAAAAAAAACACCACCACAACAACAAAAAAAAAAAAAAAAAAAAAAAAAAAAAAAAACAAACACCACCACAAAAATCATAGCATTGTAAATCCTTCAGGAATTATTATATATTATATATTATATCACCCCTCTCAAACCACTAAGGAGTTCTGACTTCCAAAGGCAATCTTTGGACTGCTATCAAAATTGGCTTGTTGAATGAATTATGCATACATGAAAGCAAAATTAGGACAAAGAGGATTTTGTGAAAAACAGCATTATAGAAAACATTTTTCACAACCATTTAACATAAACTTGTCACAAGAGCATAATTGCAAACAAAAATGTAATTTACCTATAACTACATCATGGCCATCAACCAGGCCTGCAGAGAACAGCTCCTGAGAAACGCCATCTGCTGTGTCTGTCCAAAAGGTGAAATGAATAAGTATGAAAGCCCACAGAAACAACAAAAAGTATCAGTCATCCAGTGCAATTTAACAAAAATATATTTTATTTCTGAAACATCCATGGAGGCAAGCTTGAATTCAAAATTATCTTTAATTAGGAGGAAAAAGGATAATTATCTTATCAGCCTCTGCACAGCAAATCACATGAGGTGATGATTTGATTCTCTGCAAACCCCCTACAGACGTCTCCTGGCCACTAGCATTTCTCCACTCTTATCTTAACTATATATTCCTACACAGTTTACAGGTTCAGTATATTCTCAAACAACAAAAATTAAATACAGTTTGGTTTGTTTTTTCACTGTTTTCTTTATCCCCTCCATTGTTCTGCATACCTAGACAGAAACATGCTACATAGGCTTTCTTGTTTGTTACCAGTGGGGCAAAGGAGTTACATGAACAGTCACTATTTTGAAGTTTAGGCTTAAAATAGCTTTTAAGTACTGTGACACAGGAATTTCAGAGCTTTGGATCGATTTTCCATCAATTCTTGTACCCAAGTGGGTTAATTCCTAAGCCCCTGTGGCTAATACTTGCTCCCGGATAAAAACTTTAGAAAGTTGAGAGGTAAGAGGGCCTCAACACCAAATATCTGGACAGAGCACATGCTTTGAGGCAGTTACATAAAGTTGCATCATTTCCTCCAAAAACACACACAGGTGAAAAACAATATAGCTGAGTTAGCTGCAATTTCTGAGAGCTCTGAAGATTACAATCATAGCTGCCTTCTGGCTGCCTCAGGGACTGGCTACTAGGAGCAGTCCTGGTATGTCATATCCTCTTATTTTTTGACAAAGAATTCTGAAATGGCTTATGTAACTGCTTAGAAAGTATTTAAGTAATTATTTTGACAAGTCACTAAACTAGGATGCTCTGTGCCCAATTAAGTAAGAGTTGTCTTTTGTTATCATTCACTGCCAAAATTAATGAGAAATGCAGGTAGACAACAGAGAGTATATCCATGCACAGAACTACTGCACATGAAAGATACTGTGATTTAAAGAAAAAGAGACATTATTCCAATCTGGATTCATTTTTAGGTGGAAACTCTTTGAAGGCCATTCTAAATATAGTGAATACTGACTTCTAAGAAATATGAAACATGTTCATAGTTCAAAGGGTTGCGATTTAACAAGGATGATACCATCTTACTCAATCTACCAGCCTCCTGTGCATTTTATCCCAGTAATATTTGTATTTCTTCAAACAGAAGTAACTTTACAAGTTCTTACAACTCTTAGCACTGGAAAGCCAATACAGATAAGTTTAGAGTTTCTCTGCCAGAGTTTCTGGTGATGATACCAAAGCTAGAGATGCAACTCAATTTCCAGTTGAAGTCAGCATTTTAAAAATGGGGTGCGCTTCATCCTTTTTAAGAGAACTTCTTTTATTACATAGAGGAAAGAAATTCACATCTCACCACCATCACTGCATATACTTTTGTGGCTACTATACTCCGCTCCCTACAATGGTTTCCAAATGTGAAAACAGAAATTCCAAAGCTGTAAATTTTGCTATTCAAAATCTTACACATCACATAGTTCATTTCAATAAGACATGAAATTGATAAAGTACACTGTCGATCAAGTCTTCTCATATATACTACATATTATACAACCTTGCTACTAGAATTTATATACATCTGCTCTTCTTGTTCAAGTCAAGTTCAATGTAAATCTCTGCACAGAAGAAAACATTCTAGAGAGGTAGCTTGTATTAACCATAAGAAGTAATCAATTTCTGAAATACCTTTTTAAACAATAAGAGAATAATTCAATCAAAGGAGCCTTACCTCTGCCTGGAGTAAACTCAAACCGTATGTCATTAAGTTCTTTCCTGGAGTTCCTGAAAAACATTCAGTGTATACATTAAAATGTAATGAAGAACAGAACAATGCTTCAGTTCCTATACACAAAGAATACCTATGGCATTGACAACCAGCATTTAGTAGTGTGAATTTTCTCAACTTGAAAAACACAGCTCTCCCAAAGTGCCCAAACTGGAGAGACTCCACTGCATTTGCATGGCAGTGTCCTGGGGAAAACTAGCAGAAAGATATGCTTAAGATGAAGAATGCCTTAGGTAACCTAAGGGATAAGATAAGGTCCTCTGATAAATATTTTCCTTTTCATCTTCAAAAGACACTCTGCTATACTGACTCTATTAGTTCAATACTAGTCTGATTACACATATTATACATTACAATACTGTCTGAATTGCACATATTACTCCTCTTCCAAGAGTAACAAAATAAATAATTTGGACTTTAAGCTTTCTGTCTGAGAACACATGTATACAGTGATGCTCGTTTAAGAGACAGAGTATCTAGCAAACATTAAATGCTGAAAAGTGGTGTCTGATGCACTGTTTATAAAGCTGTTCTGAAGTAACTAGCTTCCTGTACTGACCACCATGTCTCAGCAGTGATGTTCTATCTACACATAAGCAGCAGACTGTGAAAGTGAAAGGTTTTCTGCCTTCTCATGTGCCACAAAGAGTGCTTTAACCAGCTCAGGGTATAACACAGTCATCAGGGACTTAATATCTACGTTAAAGAATTCCTTTACAGTCTCACTGTGCTCCAAACCTCTATTCCTTGCACATTTCCAGCTTCAGTTTTAGTTAATGATATCTACCATCAATAAAACATTAGCCTTTTCACAAAATAGACGTCCATCTCATTTTTGGAAATGGCAAGCCAACTGAGCATAGGAAGGAACTTAATTGCTATAGCACAGTCTTTTTCCAATGAATAGCTCAATCCACTTGCAAAGCTAATAGCAACAGAATGTGTTTTGCAGTTCATTATTCTTCTCCTCAGCAAGGAAACTGTGTGCAAGCTCATATTTCAGCATACCAGGCCATGAAGTCTTGCTGTGGAAAAACTAAATCCAATAGGAGGCATACTCAGCTGTGACTTACAACTATCATCATTTGTTAAATAATTATAAAAATATTACAGAGTCAAAAAACAACATATGCAGGAAAACAAAACCCAAAGTGATTGACAACACAGACAAAAGCAAAATAGCAAACCCTGAAAAATAAGTATGCCACATGCAGTGCTTAACATGAAAAGTACTCATTTATTAAATATACTGACTGCTTCGAAGCTGAAGGAGTTTCAGGTTCCCAAAATTCTACTCTAAATAAAGAGCTACGGGAGCTTAAGATCACTACTACAAAGATGCAGATAATGCAGCTAGCCAGGTACAGATTCACGAGGCTCATTTACTTCTGCTGTAGAAACCTGCTGCCATTACATGGAATAATGCACTATTTTTATTCAACAGAGAATTAGTATGAATTTCAGTTCTTTCTTCCCCCCCCTAAAAAACCTGTATGGCTTTCTATTTAAAATAAAATTAACATATAACCCATCTTGGAGTTCTCTTTTGACAATCTACTTCTTGTTGCTAAAATTTATTGTATCTAACAAGCTTGTTAAAATTGCCACTTTCCAACAAAAGGAAGTTGCACAGAAATTTAGCATTTTTCTCAAATAACTTTTTAACTGATTGCAGGATGCTGCTCAGTCTTTGATACTCATTTCCTGCACACACTTTTGGAGAAGCAACTCAAGGGAATAAAAACTTCACCTCACACCTTTGCAGAGGTAAACCATAAAGTTTTGCTTCTTACTAGCAGCTAAACTGAATTGCTCCAGCCTGCCTATCTTTTTCCACACAGAGTCAAATACTAAAACTAATTGAGAATTAACTCTGTAGATTTTGCACTCTGATCTATCTAGAAACCAATACATTAAACTCTCAGATTATATCTTTCCACAGACCTCCCCATAAGTAGAATATCCACCATATAAAGAGGCATTAATTATGAGCTCTTATGAAAATTAAAAGCTTTCTAGCTGACCGATACAAGCTATGTGAAAGATCAGCTGTTCTTCATACAGGCTCTTTCCTTGAGCAGGATGCTGAAAAGTCAATGAGTAAAACCTGTTTAAGTGAAGGTGAAAATACAGGGAAGGTTGACATGTATTCAGTCATCCAACTTTGCTATCTGGAATTGCTACATGGTGAACTATTTTGAACTTACGGTGCTGCTGCTTTCTCTTTAATGGTACACTACTATTCAGGAAAGCAAAACAAGGAAGTTTGGCAAGATTAATTTGCTAGAAGCCTGTAAGTGCTTTTTCTTACGGTTCCATTACCTTCTAGACATTTATTGATTTCCATAAATTATTTATTCCATTATATATTCCAGCAAACAGAAGATGCACTTGAGTTCTCCCCTAAAGCTGCTCATGCTCTTCTCCAGTCTTCAGACACTTCTCTGGTTCTAGTTAGTGTCACTGTTATTGCAAATTAGCTTGCTAGTTCCCTTGATACACTTTGGTGACAACTGTTTGGATTTGTTGATTTATTTGTAGGAAGAGTTTCCAAGCAGCGTTTCATTTGTTCCATTGGAGTTCTCTTTTTACTTACATCCATTACACTCTTATCATGCAGCAGCACACACAGACTTTTTTTCTGCTAAACAGAAATAGGATTTGAAGAAAGGCACTTAGTATCTTTGTGATTAATAATTTTATCTTCTTCATCATTTCTTAATGGTCTCTAGTTTCTCTAATGCATTTGTGAAAAAGTTATTTCTATTTTAAACTCAGACCTTTTGCCATCTCTTACAATACCTCTTATTTGCTTCTTGCTCTGTGCTGTTAAAGACTAATATACTTTGATTATCATGGATAAAAGCAACCCATATCTTTTCAAGAGTAGTAAATTTTTAATCCTTTTGTGCATTTTAGCACACTGCAGTTTAATAATTTCCTGCAAGATAGATACTTTTCATCACGCAGTCACCTCCACTAGGAAGAATTCCACAGAACTCCTTTAAATAAGGGTGATACCAAAGCATGCCATGCTAACATGTTTTGGCAGACATCTTTCTTGCAAAGTAATTTGAGAATTTAAAACTTTACAGTTTATGAAAGAGTATTTTACAAATCTTCATTATTATTTTGTTTTCATCAAGACCACTTGATGTGCACACTAAGATTGATAGATCGGATTTTCTAGGGAGTAATTACTCAAAGAACCAGAAAAAAAGCACATAGGCCAACTTCATTACTTAGCCCCCCCACCTATAAACTTAAACCATTCTGTTATTAGGATATATAACAAAGATGCTCTGTTTTGAAGGAAATTATTTGTAGAACAATGCTGATATTTACAAACAATCAGGATTAGACAATACACAATTATGCAGCTGTTCAGATTGACATGATTAAACTGAAAAAAAAATCCTAAGACATAAAGAGATTTCAGACATTCACATTTAAAGACAAAGCCTTTCAGATAATTACCTAATGATAGCAAGATTCATGCTATAGTCAATTAGCTATGTTCCACAGGCTTAATAAAAGATCTGCACTGTTGAATTAAAATAGGAAATCATGTTCGTGTAATGATGCAACTGTAAATTGGAGACATTAAATGTCATTATTTCTTTTGTCCTTAAACACAGAATGTCTATCATATAAGTGAGATTCAAGAAAATTATACATCTTGGAATTAAACTCATCTAAATCATGCTAGAATAGCTTGATTATGTATCAAGCAGCAGATTTTCATTCTTTTTTACTACTTTTTTTTTTCTCCCAAAAAATTTATCCACCACTTCTTATGCAGAGTTCTCTGAAACAGTTTCTATTACCCACAAGCTTCATCATCTTCCATATAGCCCTTAGGGCAAGTCTGTATTCCTGAATGAGATGCATCTTACCAGAGCTAAAATAACTGTATATAATTCCTTCCCAAAATAAATAAATAAATAAAATCTCAAATAAGGTAAGCCAAAAGAAGGGTGTGTGCAGGTGTGCAAGAACACATCGGTTTTGTCTCTGCATTGCTTGCTAAATTTTCAGACTTCAGCTATTCAGTCATCCCCTGTGGTTTATTTACAAAGACTTATACACAAAACTGAGTGTCCAGGAATACCGGTGATAACAGAATGGTAATCAACAAAGCTCACTTGTGAAATATTAGAGTATGCATACACCACATAGAAACTGCATTGTTTATGGCTTTTCATTAATTAGAGTGGGGAAAAAGATCCCCTGATTTTTTTTTTTCCATTCTCTTCTTTTAGATGGAGTTAGAAAACTTAAATCACAGGCACTTCTCCATCACCACCTGTTCCATCGCTATGTCGTGTAGACAACAAGCACTGTCTAGCCTATACTACAGGCACTGTAGACATCCATGCTTTCTATCAACTGTCACTTACCTTTGCTGTCATTTCACAAATACATCCCCTTCCATGAAATTTTACTTATATTTTCTTAATCAGATGTTCCTTTTGTATCCAACTGTTTAATCATCCTTTCCCATCCCTCCAATAGAAAACCATTCCAAAAACCTTAGTTCTCATCATCCCCATTCTTGTCCACTTGCATATGTAAACGTACAGTGCTCTACACTGTTATCCATCTTGGATGCTAAACATTGTTTTCCTTGGAATATCATTTTTCTGTGTCATGGTTATTCAGTGCTAACAAGACAGAGGAATATACTATTTCTATGGACTAATGAGTGGAAGCGGCAAAAGACATGAGCTCTCCTGAAGCAACAAATATTCACTTTTATTATAACATTTCCTCACCACTGAACCTATTTTAACAGACTCCAACATACAGATGCTGCAGCTCTGGCCTGGGGCACATTCTGCTTTCACTTATTGTTTCATATTTCTGCATGATTAAAATAAAATATATATATGAAAAAATATATCTCTATCCACATATATATTTTCCATCTATATATACAGATAGAAGATGTATTTATATATATGTAGCTTGGGTTTTTTTTATACTCTATTACACACACTGAAAATAAACATCATACTTACTACAATTGTACCAAATTTCAGTCTCACAAATGCTCCCTCCCTCTAAATCTGAACTACATTGAAACTACCATGGAAGCAAACTAAGTTACAATGGAAAACAAGACAGCATAGCTTAAGAAACAAAGGAAAGCAGTATGGTATTTGTGCTGCTTCACTGCAGTTGCTGGTGTAATTAAAACCACAGATGCATTTAAATGACTTGCTCATTTAGACTGCAGAGAAAGCAGTTCACCTCAAAATGGACTGGAGTAATCAGAGTGATGGGCTGTACATCCTAGAGCTGTACTCATCCAATTTTCCTTCTACATCTCTGGGGCAAGATCTCTGTGTGTATAATGTAAGAAATATAATTGAAGGAAAACCACAGGAAACTAGGGTTTATAGGGTTTTTTAAAATAAATTTTTCTTACATTTTTTTCCTTGCTATTCAAATGCTGGAGGGACAAATGTTACTTGGTCACATTATTCAGATTCAAAAGGTCACCTTCCTTCTCACAATAACGTGTCACCCATTTCTCACTTTCACATGCTGCACATAATGCACAAGTCAAACATAGCTTCCTTTGTAACCTAGTTGATTCCACAAGTTGTATTTTTCAGTCAATGCCCTACATTACCCATGGAGAAAACTGGTCACAATAGCAATGAAAGAGATGGAGATAGCACCACCCGAGGAAAACAAGTGAGTTTACTTTCTCAGTGGGCAATAATTTACTGACTTTTTTTTTTTTTTACAGTAGAATTTATTATGGGGCAAGCTATAGAGCTTGATTAAAGGAAACACTTAAATGATGCATTATCCCTTTTTAGAGTATTGTCTATTAAATACTTGTACTAAAGATATGTCGTATCTGTTTCTAATCACAGTTCTGCTTAATTAAAACTTTGGTTTACCTGTATTTACAGATCACAGCTAATATATACAATACAGTGAAATGCAATTGGGCACTTTCAGTATTGCAAAGAGGATGTGAGAGTAGAATATTTGAAAGTGAATGTATACATTTCCCCCAAATTCAAGGTTTGGCCTGGCATCAAACTCCTGCCCTTTTACTTTCCTTGCCTTGCAATCTTCTTATGTTTCAGCTGCACAAATTTATCCATTCAGCTATGGCAGGGAAAGTAAGAGCCCTCTCCTACACCTACAGAAATCTCATCTCACTTCTTCCTTGCCTCCCCCCCACACACACCTTTTTTTTTTTTTTTTCCATGAAGTCATGTTACCTTGCATGCAGCAGAACCAAATCAATAATAAGAGGAAATCTGTTTCTTAAAGTAATTTTCTGAATCAGAACATTAAAACTCCTGTGGGATCACAAACACAACAGAAGAGAGCATTTACTGTAAAGAAGCATTAGTCTCCTGAGGATTCACCACATGTTTATGTAAATCTCTTTCTCTCTAACACTCCTATGATCAGTTGTCATTTACTAATCAATACTCAGGCTCCTCCATTACACATTACCATACTATCAAGAGCAAATCACACCTGTTCATGATTGAAAGGTGGTTCTTCTGAAGTTCTTTTTAATGACTTAGGTCAATTCTAGATTTAATGGAAGGGCATTTCTGTTAACTTTTGGTAGGAACAAAACAGATGTTTGAAATCTGCCCTGCTTTCAATTTGCAACTAAAATCTCTCTGTATTAGTGAAATGTAGTCCTAAAATATACATTTCTTTGAAGTCTAGTAGTACTTAACCATGTACTTCAGTGGTTCTGAAAAAATTCCATGGGTTTACAACTTATCCTTCCCCATATATATTACTGAAGAAAGAAGTATGTTTAGTATATGATGCTTCAAAATCAGGTCATGGGGCTCAAAAGATACATAAAAAAAACACTGCCACTACCATTCAGTCTTCACATATTCTTAGGTAAAAAGCAGATCACTGAAATGTTGCATTACATTTGTTAATCACTATACTTCAAGAGGTAGCAGCATTATTAATGGCAAACCACAGCCAAGTGATGCTTTCAGGACTGAAAAATAGCCAGTGTCACAGTGAAACACTGTCATTTGGCTGTTAAGCTGCTGGAATGAGACAGCAGTTACCTGTTAAAATTTACAATTTGTATGCCATCTACCATACAGAAAAGGCAAGCGTGCATAACAAAAAGCAGCTATCAAGTGAATTGCTAGGGTCACAATTGGATCAGCTAAAGAACACTGTCTACAGCTCCAGGGTAATAAACAGCCTCTCCAGCAAGAAAGGACTACAGGATAGTTGTATCCATAGCTGACCAGTCCCAAATTGCTTAAGACTTAAAAGAAATTAAGAGTGATTTCAATCCAGTAAAAATTGATGGGATATCATAGAATCATCAAGGTTGGAAAAAACCTTTAAGATCATCAAGTCCAACCATTAAATCTACTCTACAAAGTCCATCACTAAGCCACATCCCCAAGCACCACATCTATATGGCTTTTAAACACATCCAGGGATAGTGACTGAACCACCTCCCTGGGCAGCCTGTTCCAACACCTGACAACCCTTTCAATGAATTTTTTTTTCCTAATGTCCAATCTAAACCTCTCCAGGTGCAGCTTGAGGCCATTCTCTCTTGTTCTATCACTAGTTACTTGTGAGAAGAGACCAGCACCTACCTCTCTACAACATCCTTTCAAGCAGTCGTAGAGAGCGATAAGGTCTCCCCCTCAGCCTCATTTTCTTCAGACTAAATAGCCCCAGTTCCCTCAGCCACTCCTCATAAAACTTGTTCTCTAGGCCCTTCACCAGATTTGATGCTCTTCTCTGAACCTGCTCCAGCACCTCGATGTCTTTCTTGCATTGAGGTGCCCAAAATTGAAGACAGGACTCAAGGAATGGCTTCACTAATGCTAAGTACAGAGGCACGATCACCTCTCTGTTCCTGATTGCCACACTATTCCTGATACAGGCCAGGATGTCGTTGGCCTTCTTGGCCACCTGGGCACACTGCTGGCTCATATTCAGACACCTGTCATTCAACACCCTCAGGTCTCTTTCTGCCCAACAGTTTTCCAGCCACTCTTGCCCAAGCCTGTGGCATTGCACCAGGTTGCTGTTACCCAAGTGCAGGACCTGGCACTTGGCCCTGTGGAAACTCATACAACTGACCTCAGTCCATTGATCCAATCTGTCCAAGTCCCTGTGTAGAGCTTCCCTACGTTCAAGCAGATCAACATTACCACCCAACTTAGTGTCTTCTGCAAACTTACTGAGGGTGCATGTTATCTTCTCATCAAGATCATTGATAAAGATGCTAAACAAAAGTGGTTGCAATACTGAGCACTGAGGAATGCCACTTGTTCCTGCAAACAGGGCAATCACAGGGCTTTTTCCCTAAAATTATTCCTGAATTAGCACAGAAGTTTTTTAAAAAGCAGTGACAAAGATATAACTTGTGAAAGCATTGATACTTTTAACAAGTACTTGAAATATAATGAAGAGCAGCTCACAGTTATACTCTGAATTTATTTATGTGGTAAAAGTTCAATATTTGGTCAAAACAAGAAGTGATCTAAAACTGACTCATTCCTTGAAAAAAACTGAAGTACAGCTAACATCAATAACATTAAAAAACAATCACATGGAAGTATTCAGTGGGAGCATTTTAATAACAGAGAGGACAACTGCCAAGCACATAATCTGATCACTTTGTTAAACATTACAGCGCCTTGTTCTCATAGTTGCCTATTCTGGATTTACCAGTAGTTTAACCTGTCCCCTCCAAGTATATCTCTGGAAGATCTCTGTATTTCTTGATACCAAACATTATTGATGAGTGTGCAATTTAAGGAAGTCAGACCTGTATTAGCAGTGTGACTGAAGTGATACGCCATCTGCCTGACTGATAAGAGATACCAGAACAACTAACAGATTAAATCTGAGAAGGCTTCCTTTGTATCCTTCTAACACAGAAGTGTTTCTGTTGCACCAGAAGAGAGATTATAACCTGTTAGTTCAGTAACAAATTCTCCAAGTACAGTGTTGTAAAATAGCCACAATGCTTTTAGTAACTGTCAGTTCTTTAAATTAGGAAGTGTGAAAGGCAGATCACTGCCAAGAGGCTAAGGCTACTTCAGAACAGAGCTCTAGAAAAGTGTCATCATTTATGAAATCAAGACAAAAGACTCACAGCAAGTTCTAGAGGAATATGTATTTTTTTAATAGACTCCTTGGATGTGTGCAGCCTTCTAATGCCATTAGCTCACAGTTTTTCACTCCTGATGATCTACCAGTACATTACTGTCACAACCAATGGAAACTTGTAGGCAAAACAGAGACATCTGAGCCACTGTAAAATTACAACAATCTGCATATCATCTATTTAAAATTCATGGATCCCAACCAGCTTACCAAGAAGAGTGGGAAACACGGCAAGAAGTCTAAGCTGTGTTTTAAAAACTTCAAAGGTTTTATCTAGTTTTCCTGCCATGGCCCAAACTTCCTCAAAAATAGCTTTACAAAGAATAGGCTTCACCAGCAAAGCCTGCTCAAATTAAACTCTTGTCCCACCTCTATTCCAGTGCACCTCTTGTGGCCTTTCACTGGCCCCACTACAGCAGCAATAATTGCTTTGCAGAACAAAACAGGATTGATTACCTTCCTCTCAAAAATAAAAGTCACAAACCAACCAAACAAAACTTGTCTGCTTTAGAGTGACCCAATATAGTCCTAGAAACACCCCTACCAGTGCAAAGTGGAAAGACAGAGGACCACAACATAAAGAGAGAAAAAGCAAAATATGTCACCACTTTTACAGGCAACTCTAAAGAAGATGGATGGAGATAAATGTGACCTCTCAAGATGTCTTTAAAACTATCAGAAAATTATCTAGTTGAAATTAAACTTTGAATTATCAAAGTGGAAGCCATATTGCAGCTGACCATTAACATACATGGCATTAATAATAAAAATAAAGAACACTGACGTAAATTCAAGATTTAAACTATTTCCTTTAACATAACGAAGGCTAAGGGAGGTGTTTGGTTTTCTTCATTGGGTTTGTTCCCCCTCATTTTTTCTTGCTTTTGTAAATAATACAGCAAAAAGAACGGAATTAAAAAAAACTCTAGCAATTTTTAAATTTCAGTATAAGCATCATCCCCAAATGCAATTGCCTGCATAACCTACAACCACAACTGTGCAGGTTAAATGTCTTATTCCTCACCATCTAAATATTTAGACATGCAAATCATGTTTATCAATTTATAAAGCAGAAACAATATATTGATTCCTTGGCTCAATAATTATCAATTTTACATACAAAAGTTGTTTTGATAAACAAATATACTGGTTCTCTTAAATAAGTGATGGTATAGCAGTTGTATGTGGAATTATTTAGATCATAATTAAAAAACATTTTAAAATGTTTAATTTATTTTCAATAAAATACATCAAGGCATAAAAACATCCTTAAATAGCGAGTAATAAATGCATAATTTACCATTTTTAAAAAGCAAGCTTTGAAGGAAATAACAGAGGTACAAATGGAAAGCAGGATTAGAATCAATAGTTTAATCAAGGGTTCCTACTTACTGATTCCAGTCATGATTTAATCATGATTAAACAGGTTATTTAAATGAAGTCTCCATGCTGTGGAAATAAAATTCAGTTCAGCAACCATGTCCCCACACCTTCCTGATTCTGAAGGCAAACCCTTAGATGTGATTGCAAAATAAAATATAGGACAGTGCTCAATACTGTAATCACAGGTACATTTATTTCAAGAATTCTACAAATGGTTTTATTATGCTTGTTACTGGATCAATTCCCAGTTTATAGAGAAGTTCTGTTACTCTCCAGTTGTAAATCTACCACACAGCTGGGAGTTTGTTTGTGGATTTTGTCATTAAATACACCGGAGAATGGAAGCCATTCTAAATAGCAAAAAATTATGAGAAATACCTGTATTTGGTGAAGAATACACATCAAACCCACTTCTCACAAGAGACTGGAATGTTAGAATATTTTTAAGATACAAAAATAAAAATAGAGGGGGAAAAAAAAAAAGAATAGTGAATTCTGGTTTATGGTACTGAGCCAATCATCAAAACTCATTCTACCCCTAGCCAAAGCAGATTTTGGGGTTTGTCTGTTTATAGGGGTTTTTTTTTCTCCTAAAAATCTAAGCCTCAAACTTTAATATTAAGAACATAATAGCTCTACTAGGTACTTTCAGCTAGGTACATTTTTTCTGTAACTTTACATGTAATAAAATTTTAAGAAAAAAGTAAAAAAAAAAAGAGAAAACCAGGCCTACCCTACATGAAAGCAGGAAGACTAGCATTTGAGCCTCAGCTCAGACTAGTCATTGATATCTCATCACCAATGTACTGGTACACAGAGGAAATCACTTTTCATGTAAATCCTAACAACTGCTGCAGTGCAGTATGGGCAACTGCCTGCTACTAGCTACTCCTTGGACTTATTCTGAATTGCACTGTCTGTCCAGCTGCCCTCAAGGTATATTCCTCAGAAAGAATCCAGTGACACACAGTTTCAAAGTCTGATAAACCATCTATATTAGCTGAAGAAATATTTTTGTAAGAAATGCAGACATACTCAAATGTTTATCTGTAAAATTACCGGTGTGCAACTACATACAAATCTGCATTAGTATTTTCTCTACACACTATTTTAAGTAAGATATGCCACAATGTAACAGAAGTATCCCACTTGTCAGTGCATCAAGCAAATTTTTCCATTCACCTCTTTTGTTCTTCCACAGGCTTAATTCATCTAGTGTACAGGAACTGTATTAAATTAGGTCCTGGGACATTCCAAATTACCATCAGTAAATTATCTTCCTGTCATAGGAGCTAATTTAACCATCTTAGATTGCTTCAGATAATTTGCAATTCTTAACTATTAACCATTAACAAGTCTCCTAATTCACCATGAAATGTCTCTGTTATTAATCTAAATAGTCAAACCCTCTGACAGTGACCTTCCTAAATCTGCAACTGTAACAACTCGGTGGTTAGGCTGGAAATTTCAAATTAAGGGTGATAATTCCTCCACACTCCCATTCCCCAGTGGTGTGAACAGTCCCGTCAGAGGACTAAATCACAGATAATTGCCTTAAACCTCTCTTTGCAGAGTTCCTGCCAGGGTCTGCTGCCAAGACACTTGTGCACAGCCTCACAGGAGAAAATTTGGTTTACAGATTTCATTTCTCCCCACTCTCCAATTCCTCTTCCTCTGTGAGGCTAAGGATACAAAAGCATCAGCATTTCAACATAACAATCACTCGCAGTCTGGGTCATAGTTACACGCCATGGCAACAGATCAAGCAACAACTGAGAACCAGTGTTTTCAGTTCATTGCAAAATTCAAGCACAGTCCCTTAATTAAAATTGAGTTTTTAAAATACTAATGGTCTGTATTATGTATTTAATACTAGAGCTTTTCAAAAGCTTTGCATGGAATTACCTAAAACACACTGCTGCTAATTTAATACTCCCAAGACGCAACAGTGCAAATGATAGAAAAAAAAAAAATTGGAAATTTCTGTCTCCAACTGAAGAAGCAACTCTGACAGTAAAGAATGTTTTCACAAGTTAGTCCCACTGAGAAAACCACTAAAACAAAGAGGTATTACATACAAGTTAAGGACAGAAAATCAGATACTTAAATTGGAAACCATCCAGACTAACAGAGTTAAATACCAGCACTTTATACTATAAAGAGTGCCATGGGATTCTTTAAAGATTATTTCAGAATGTGAGCTGTGCTTCTCATCCACAACAAGGCATTAGCATTAAACAGAGGCTGGTGTTAATTTGGCATTCCCTACTCAATCACTGAATGAGTCCAACCCTGCTATGCTTTGGAAAAATAACAGAACCTGACCATCCACTAAAAGGATTACTGAAATGCATTGATTCTTCTGCCAAAATCCCTCCTTTGGGAAGGTAGTTTTTAATTTTTATGGGTACTATTGATCTTTTTTGGAACATACTATTAAGAAAAAAATGCAAAACTATCATCTAAAATTTGATGGGCTTTGGTGTAGCATAGCCTCATTGTAAAAGAGGAAAAAAAAACCAAACAAGCCAGAGGAGCATTTACTTCCTCCCCTACCCTCACTCCTGTTGAAGTCTGTTCACCTCCCTAAGATTTGCACTGTCCTAAATCTCCAGGCACTACTCTTCAAATCTTTTGCCCCACCCTCCCAAGCCTCATATTTTTTCTGCCTACCAAGCTCTAAATGTTTCCATCAATTTCCATTACAAATTCTCTGCAACCAAGGTAGTTCCCCAGCCAAAGACTCAGCAGTATTGCAAGTGCCATCAGAGTTTTGTCTCCTCCATCCCATCTTGCCTGAGGACCCCGTGAAAATGCTTTCTCTCCTGAGGTCCTAACTTAGCCAGCCTCCATTACACTGGAAGGGCTCCTTCCCATCTGAGGTGCTCACCTTTTATTGTTCCCTTACTTCATGGCCCCTCTCTGGGGAAGCTAAAGAAAATCAACGAAGAAAGGAGGTCTTCCTGAGCTTTCTCTTGATGTGATTACTTCTCTTCCCCTCTCATTCTCGCCCTCAGCCAATTCAATTCTCTTGTATTTTGCAAATATTTACATTTTTACCCACATTAGTGCTGACCTTTTTTCCTTAAACAGTAATTTGCAGCATGTAAAACCAGTGTGTTCTGAACTCATCAAGCTACTGCAGTTTATGTAATTTGATTGCCTCAAGTGAATTATTTTAAAAGAAAAACCTTCCAAAATTTTGCATGATATACTGAGCTTTCAGTGTTTGAGTCTGGCATCTAATGTTCAAAATGTTTAGCTGAGTATCAAACTATACTTTAAAAGGTATGGAATAGTAGCAGATGAAGCACAGGAAATCTTGTCTGCCTTCATACTGTAGCTAACTTGCTCCATAATAATATGGTTCACAACTTATATTTAATTTTAAGAAATCCCATAAAAATCCTCTGATGTACTCAATTCTTTATCAGCTATATGACTTAATGATCTATTCACCAAAACACATCATCAGCGGAATAGCTTAAAAATTGCAGTGGAGATGGATATGCAGAAATACCTTTGAGGATATTAGCTGTTTGTTACCTTACAATCCCAAGGGAGTGCTGCGTGACTCAAAGCAAGTCATTTACACCAATTTTATTCACTACAAATGCCAAAACTAGCAGTATATTCCAAATGCCCAACAAACATTTACTCAGTAATTACAACAAAAGAGAGCAGTCAGGGGCCAGAGCATCTTTCCTGTTATACAGCTGCCCTAAATGTAAGCTCATTCACCCTGCCCTGATCCCAGCATAAGGACAGCTATGTACAGCTGGAATGCAGAAAGCAGCTTCCTCTGTAACCCAGGACTGACTGTGAGTGACTGAGGGCCTCCAGGTTTACATCCTATCAATGTCAGAATGACAAGAGTTAAAAACTTTTAAGCTGAATAAGCATATAATGAATTGGTCTGAAACCAGGATAACAAGAACCGAAGGCTCCCAAGATTAAAGGTCAGAATGACCTTGAAGGTTAAAATAACCAGAGACAGGACACAGTAATTAGGAGTAGTATCTAAAGACAGTAAAATCCGGTCAGCCTTTATAGATAATGCCTTCTTATGGCTTCTTTACATAAACCAGAAACAAATTTGAAAAAAGATCTAAATGTGAAGTGTCCCATACATAACCTATGGTGATTTTAATACTAAAAAACAGAAGAATTTAAATGTAAATGTTGGACCACCTTAGTATACTGTATTAGGTAATAGTATAATGGAGCTTGTATACAAAAATTTATGTGATGTAAAATCATGTAATCAATCACATATAGTTTCTTTGTTATTAGTACTGTATATAATACTGCTACTGTTTGAGCTAATAGCATGCTGGATTGGCTATTTAATGCCTAGCACCTATTTCTGTTGAAACAAAGCAAATATCTTGACTCTGCGTGTCGCTTGGCTTTGCACACCAGGTCAAGGACCTTTTTTTTGTTGACTGCACTATGATACAGGAAATCTGTTTTTTGGACTTTGATGAAAGAACCCTATACAACTGCTCTTCTGCTAACAAAACAGAAAAAAAACAGCTGAATTGGTGCAAAACAGATTAGCACAACAGTTTAAACACACTTTAATATTGCAAACACTACTGTCTTCCCAAAACTTGTCACTTACATTACCTGGTGTGGTACAACCTTGTTAACACCTCACTGAAATGCCAGCCTCAAACCTTCTCGTGCCTTTGTTTAGTAGAGTGGTACAGTTCATGTATCAAGACTCTTTGGGGCTCGTCAGGAAGACTCCTAATCCTATGCCCATAAAGCATCACTACATTGTTACCACAGTTGCTGTTTCTCCAGAGCTGGCTTGTCTGCATTTGCTCACTGCTAATTGCTCACCTAGACCCAAAAATGCAGACCGCGGGAGTCCTTTAGTCTCAGCTGTGACCACTCACTGCCGGGTCAGGGCCACTATGAATTTGCTTACAGTAAGGTCAGATATGAAAAGCTTTTAACAAAATATACTGCCAGATACTTGACACTGATAGAGAAATGAAGGAGAGAATCCCCTCCTTCCTTACCACCAGGTAAAAGGAGAGGACCCAAGAGACAAGGGGGAATGGAGACAGGTCCGTGCTCAGCAAGGCAGGCAAGTCAGACCTCAGCCTCACGCCCCACTTCCCAGTTACCCTTGCGCAGTAGGTGTGGGGCTCTGGAAACTGAGGGACAAACAAATGACGATAGGGATGAAGGTCCATCAGGGGAATCACATGAGGCAAGTCGGTAGAAGCAGGCTCCTGCTCAAGGTCGCAGGCATACCCCTTCCCTTCCCTTACCCCCACCTCAAATACACTTGCAGAATAGGTGTGAGACTCTGGAGGTAGAAGGGAATGAAAATGGTGACAGGGATTCATCCAGTGAGTCACTCAAGGCCTGTCACTCACCCCCACACCTTAGGACTTCCTCAAAGAGGAAGAAAAGGAGGGTGATTGTAGTGGGTGACTCTTTCCTGAGGGAATCAGAGGGGCCCAACTGTAGACCAGACCCATTCCACAGGGAGGTCTGCTGCCTCCCTGGGGCTCAGGTTAAAGATGTAAAAAGGAAGGTCCCTGCTCTGGTGCAGTCCTCTGATTATTACCCTTTGCTGGTTATCCAGGTTGGTAATGATGAGGTTGCAGAGAGAAGTCCAGAGGCAATTAAGAAGGGCTTTAAGGCATTGGAGTGACTAGTTAAAGGCTCGGGTGCACAGGTGGAGTTCTCAGCAATCCCTCCAGTAGCAGTGAAAAACACGGAGAGTGAAAAATGCACCTGACGAACACATGGCTCGCAGACTGGTGCCACTGTTGGAATTTTGGGTTCTTTGATCACAGGGAAGTTTATATGGTTCCTGGTCTGCTGGCAGCAGATGGAGTGCACCTATCTCAAAGGGGAAAAAGGATAGGACAAGGGGAAATGGATGTAAGCTAGAGCACAGGAAGTTCCACCTCAACATGAGGAGGAACTTCTTTACTGTAAGGGTCACAAAGCACTGGAACAGGAGAGGTTGTGGAGTCTCCTTCTCTGGAGATTTTCAAGACCCACTTGGATGTGTTCCTTTGTGAGCTGTGCTAAGATTATATGGTCCTGCTCTGGCAGGGGGGTTGGACTTGAAGATGCCCAGGGTCCCTTCCAACCCATGACATCATATGATCCTGGGATCCTCTGAAATGAGCTGAGATAATAGAAGAATAAGATAAGCATTTTGTTGAAAGGGAACAAATAATCATCAGCTGTTCTCCAAAATTCTTTCCCCAAGTAAGGTTTCTCTTAACTTACTGAAGAACAAGACATTCAGATATAATTTTTGACAAGTATTCAGCAGACTGCACAGCCCTGCCATGCTCACAGCAGCCTCAGCTCTTCTCCTCCTGGGGTCAACAGTGAAGGAGAAGCACACCTATTCAAATGCCATCAGAGGAATATTGCTGAACACAACATAGAGAGCAGCCAGACAGTAGCTATCCTGAATTTCTGTGAATGTTCCAGAAACAAAGTAACTCTTGTCTTTAAAGTAGCAAATATAAAGAAATGCTTAAGTACTAACTCAGAATCTACACCACTGGACAGAGGTATAAAGGAGCTTATAGCCCTCATTCTCTGATACGCACTTTGCAAAATTTCAACTAAAGGCAAAGAGTGCTGCTTGGTATACCCACACTCCTGTATACCCTCTGACCATACACACACACTGGTTATGCGCTAGCTCTGACCCTACTCTCTTGGTCAGGTTTCCACCAAAGGAAACCCAGACACACAGTGTGAAGATGTGCAAAGCAGCCCACCTCCTCCTAGTGAGACAGGACACAGCCAGAGCTCACATGGAGCCAGAAGTTTCCACCACAGAGCATTATTCCCTCAAAAGTAGGTCAGCTTAAATTAAAAAAATTCATTCTGCTAAATTATGCATCAGATTTATTTAGTTATTTATTTTCAAAGACACTGCCAGCAGCATTCCCGTGCTCCAAAGTGTATCTGATGTTCAAAACTATTCTGTTTTGTTAAAAGAAAACTGTTTACTATTGTTGAAATTCTTGGTTTTTCAATCTCTACCGATAACCACTGAAACCTTCATAACTGTAGCATGTTAATGTAGTTTAGATTGCTTTTAGGGAGGGGAGGGAATTTTTTCTTCCATCAATAAAGACGATCAGAACAAGAACAAAAGTTCATCATGCAAATAAGAGTTTGGAAACTCAAGTCTCCTATGATCAATCTTTCTTCACATCCTGCTTAAGAGCTGCAGAAAGCCAAAAACATAATACCTGACATTTCACTGTACTTGCAGGACCAAAACATTTGCCCTGTGGATATGTCAACACTGCAAGTAACTGGGTATAAGCTAATCACTCTATAGGTTTCATTGTAATTTAAAAATACCCAAAGCACCTCACTAGTACATCCACATAGCTGTATAAATTGGTCTGTTTTGTAAATGGTTTCATCTACCTGTCTGTCAGCAGAGAGATGAAAAAGAATATTGATAGCATAACTGGGCAGTTATGTAAATTGGACAACTAAACCAATTCCAAATAATCTCTAAGTCTTTTCTCTCCCCACAATAAAATTTATTATTCCTTCCTTCAGTAAACAACCTCTGGCAGCCATACAATTTTTTTGCAGCTGTCACTAGAAAAGTAGTGAAAGAAAAGGAAAGATAATAGATTTTGGAAGTTGCTACTCATTCCATATTGATTTTTTTTTTCCTGGTTACTAACAGTTTTTGGTGGTACTGTTTTAAAGTTACTTGTTCTGCATAGATCTGCTATTTGTTTCTAACAAACTGGTTGTAATTTTGTAAATATTTCTCTATTTGACTTTTTATCTTTTTGATAGTATATAAACCCCATAACATTTAACTTTTCCCCACAGCCATAATTAAGAATGTATAATCCCTGATAGATATCCTGACAATACAAACTGGATGTAAAAAAGTTTTAAAGTGAATGGCAGTAAGTTTTTTAACCAGAGTTAGCAATTTAAGGAAAACAGTTTTAAATATATAAAAAGTTATCAAAGCTTCTTAAGAAAAAATATTTTTATCTAAGAGCTAGACCACATAGTTAAACAATTTGAATCTTAGTTATAAACTGGTTTTAATTAATCTGACTCATTTTAATTATGTATAAATTTAAGTCAGACAACATATCTGTATCCATTTTCTATAATATCTGTCACTTCTCCACAGTGGCTGATCAAACTTGCCAGTGAAAAACATTTTGAGTAGGCAACTTGTAATACAGCTATGGTTTATTTCTGTCAGAGGCTGACTGCTGAAGTGTGAAAGAAACTCATTAAAAATCTCTCACTGTGATGCTGCATTGCAAGGAAAAAAAAAGAAAGGAAATACTTAATGAAGGGTACGCTTAGCCTGAAGCCACATTCATATTCTGCTTTTCATTTTACACTATTTCAGTTAAGCAATTAAAAGACGGCAATTAGTCACAGAAACACTATTCATACTGGTCATACTGGGAGATTAAAAAGGCTAACACTTATTTTATGTTAGTATTATGAAAGCAATGAGGGAGATCAGGAATAATACAGCCAACTAAAAAGGAATGCTAAAAATAAAGAGAAGAATCTCTTACCTTAATCTTAAAACAAGATTCACTGCACATGGAACTTCACTATATTCGTCACTAACAGCAGGCTGAGACTAATAAAGAAAAAAGCAAAAAGTCTTATAAAGGATGCCAAAGGAAAAAAAAAAATCTTGAAATACTTGCCATGCTAATGGTTTGAAGTTAGCACAGAATCTTTTACACAACCTCTAACTCTCAAAAAACTTTTAAACACTTTCAGTAACAGAGTCTAAAATACAGCTGATACCAGTAAAACTGCTGTATTGCAATTACAGATATAAAATTGATACAGCTGGCATTAAAGCACTGAGTCTAAGAGTTCTTAATTCACCTTGCATCAAAGCTCCAATAAACTATTAAATAATATGCACAAAGTGAGAATACCAAGCTACTACTCACATTATTTTTGTGTAACAGTTTTGATTGTTAAGGAAGCCTTGCATCTAACTCATCTGAAAAGAACTAGTAGCATATCAAAGAAGGCATCGCAGCCAGGAGAATGTCTTTTACAGAGAAAATTCAAGAACATTGCTCTTTCACACCAGCACTCCACCCTCACACTATGATATCCTCCCCAGCCCTCAACTACATTTTATATGAAGTCTCAAGCAAAAGTGTATCCTACATACAGAGTACCTCAGGATCCTCTACCTTACTATGATTTCATACCCAACTTGGCACATTGTCACCACTCTCAGAAGCCTGTTAAAAGGCTACAAGTCAAGTCCTCCCAATATAAAGACATGCATCATAAATCTCATTTGATTGTGTTCCAGTGATTCTCCACCTTAAAGCTACTTTAAAAAAACAAAACAAAACAAATGTAACAACAATTGACAAGATCTGTATTTTGTTATCTGATTATTTTAAACAAAAGTTAGTAAATATTTGAAAAAATTATATCATCACTGAAAGAGAAGTAGATTTTTCTACTTCAATTAAGTTCCTTCCATTCATATAAACTACCAGCTATTATTTCTGCATCTCCAACAAATCTGTTATTTCACTGTATAGGAATGCACAGCCCAAAGATGAACAGGCACACACCAGTAGTGACACGCTAATCTCAGTTCCAAGTCATCTTCTGGAGCATTTAGCATAACAAAATTCAACATAAGACTTCAAGCAAAGGCTTTTTTCTCCTTGATAAACTAAACAACTCATAATACAAGAGTTACCTGTATAAACTAAGTCACAAACTGCAGAATTCTCAATTTCTAAGGCATAAAAAGACAGGTGAAATTCCCTTTTTTTTTTTTTACCATACTCAGCTTACATAAGACATTTCAGACGCTGAGGCACTATGTAAATTAGCTCTGCAACATAAGGACTGGGATCATCACAGAAGCTCACAGGACCAAACCTGGCAGGAAGCTGCTAGTCTTTTAGAAGATTTTTTTGACATCGATGAAAATCAGAGAATCTAAAACTGCAGATGAAGTGGCAAGGGTCACTCAACCAAGGAATAGGTATTTTTAAAAGAGCACTTTGGCTGTAAGCCAGTAATCCTATTAAGCAATTATTTATAGCAACAATGCTTCCCGCTCTCACAGCACAGAGCTGTGAAACTCAATACAGTATTTTATCCCTCTGAATTAATCTACTATGCCACAGTACTGAACTATTTTCCTGTATATGGGTTGAAGCATTTTAATTATAAGATACATGTCATCATGTCATGATACAAATCCTAAGAATTAAAAATTATTCTGGAGATTTTCTCTAAAACAACCATCATTACTCTGACTAAAAGATAGCAATTAGTGTGATCCAGTTATGAAGATTCATTAAAACCAGCCAAATTACCTATCTTAACCAATTCTCCCGGGTGCGAACATAACGTGACTTGAAATTTCCTATCCATTTTATTCACTGTGTGCTCAAGTTAATTGTCTCAGGCCCAAATGCATACAGCTCTATCCTCACAAACGCTTTCCAAACAAGGCTGCAGAACACTCCCACCTCAATACACATTTTTAACAACAGAAATGAAAAAGAAATCCCCTCACTCAAAGACTTGGAATAAAAAAAAAAAAAGATAAAGACATTTTTACCTCTGTGTTCTCCTCCTCTTTTACTCTTCGTGACTGGAAAACAAATGCACTGACGTAAGAGCTACGCACCTTTATGCATTAAGGATCCAGAAATACTAACAATTAATATTAAGACAGAATATCTTACACAGTGTAAATGTCTTGGCACAAAAGTTACCTTTTCCTGAGAAACAGCAGCTTTACCTTCTTCGCTCTTCTCATCCATTTCATCATCACTCCATTCCCAGTCCCCATCTTCTGTTTTATGGAGGTGACCACTGGAACCTGGTACTCGTCTGACCTACCAAAATATGAAGTGTCCATAGTTAGACAGACATCTTTAGGTGTTTATTGGTGTTCTGGTTAATCAGCAATTCTTTTATTATTTTTATTCATATGCTTTCATTGGTTTACTGGAGGAGTCATGGGCATACAGTAATAACATCTGACTGCAGGGGTCATCCTTGAGCCAGTGGGAACAGCTATGCTATGCAAAATTCATACAGGGAAATGGGGTTTAGATATATTTTATAACTGCTTAGGAACAAACTCAAGTAGACGACAACTGCTTACTATGAACTAACCCTCAAAATGAAAGGAAGCTTCCTTTCTTCAAGTAAGCAGAAGTTATACAGCAAGGTTGTACTTAGGACACAAGTCTTAAAAAATGTAATTGTCTTGCTAAAAAGCTTTAAAATGTGTAAAGGTGCTAAAGATAATTTAAAAGTAAAATTATTCTTATTTAAAAAAAAAAAAAAAAGCAGCACAGCTGTATGCAGACTGAGGAGGTAGAGGGGTATGCACCACACCAAACTAGTTGGGCAAATTCCTGTAGAACAAAAAAAATCCCACAAGGCTTAACAGGAGTATCCAGCAGCTAAATCTGAAAATAAAATACTCTTCTAATGTCATCTTGCTCTTTTTCACATGCCCTGGATCATGTTTAGCCTATCTGAGCAAAACAAAATAACATCCAACAATTCTTCCCACACCTTGGAATGCATTTGAGACCCATAAGAGGGCTGGAAGCATAGCACAATAAGCAGCAGCCCCACTGGTGTTTAGATCAGAATCAGTTTCTCTATTATTTCACATTACTGAACCAATATACAGTTCCCACTGCACAGCTTCAGATGCTCATACAAGTAAGCTCCTCAGCACTATACATTTGTAAAGCTTAAAGCACATCCTTTTGAATTATAAAAAAGGAAAAAAGTTATTCAGGAAAACAGACTGTACATTGGTAAGAAAACAAATGGAACAAAGCATTAAGTGTTCACAGCATACAAAAGGGAGAACTAACTTGTCAGAAAAGCAGTTTCAGGTCAAGAACAACTGCTGGATAAGACATTTAAAGAAATAACTTAGAAAAAATTATGAACTAGATGGCCTTAGCTTAAAATTCTATATCCTGTTTGCCAGTATCCACAGTAACATACAACAGCCTGGTTCAGCTTTGGTTTCACAAATTCCTGTCTGCAGTGTTTTGATGTCATGCACGGAAGTATACTGAGCTCTGATTAACTGACTTACCTTGGTTCTACCATCATGATGGTTAGTGGTGGTAAGGGAAACTCATTCTGACAGCAGAGATACCTCACAAAACAGCAATATATTAAAAAAAAAAAAACAAACCCAAACCAAACAAACACCACAAACCCAACCAAAACTTAAAACACCTCTCTGATCTCTGACTAGAAAAAAACCAAAAAAGACTATTTTTTCAACCTAATGAAACTTATATAAAGACCAAACTGGTATTAACCTTGCTGCAAACCACAATGTGAGGAGAGATGCAGCATGTGACAGATTCCAGTTGCTTCTACATCCCATTATGCAAAGACTCAGCAAAATGTGTGGCATGAAAATAGTATAGGACACTAGAAGTCTGAGCTCATGAGGTTCTAGAAAACTGTATGGTGCAGGTATTAATACAATTTTTCCAAAGTGGCTTTTCATAGAGACCTGGCCACTTAAGCTATTTCTCTAGCGGATTTTGACCAAGTACAATTTGGAGCTGGCTCACCTGACACAACAGCAAGAGTGAATATGAACTTGGGAGTTTTATGGAAGCACCTGCTCTTCAGGTGCTCTCCTGTTGACCTGTGATCCCTCTTAAGGTTCTGAGCATCTATTGCTGGCACTAGCATCAAACTGTTAGGAGTGGGTTGGATTGAGGTTCCCCTACCCCAGCAACCTTGCACATACACAAGCAGGAATCTTGCTGTCTGTCTGCACTCTTTACCTCTATTCCTTCCTTCGCTCCCCCAAAACTCATCTGGTTCTCTGCCTTCCCTTTTGCATATGTAAGACTAGAGGAAAAGGTGATGTTTCCAGAACCTCTGCATATTTCTGTACCTTCTTCAGCCCTTATGATATCCCTCCCTTACATTTCTTCTCTACACATCCAAACAAACAAAAAAACAAACAAACAAACAAACAAAAAAAACCAAAAAAACAAACAAACAAAAAAAAACCCAAAAAAACCCACAAAAAAACCACACACACACAAAAAACAAACAACCAACCACAAAAAAACCCAACCAAACAAACAAAGAAACAAAGACTATTCTCAGTTTCTCTGTATTTTGTACTGCCTTTCAACTGAGATGAAACCTATGCAGGACATGGGATGGGGGTAATATCTGGCTCTATCACTTCATCACTTGAGACACAAATTCTGCACTGTTTTCCCTGTCTCCCATATCAGGCTCCTAATGTACCAAGGTACTGCTGTTAGGGAGCATTGATTAGTTGTCTGAAACATCACCCCAATAGGGGAAAGACATTTCTTGTAAAGAGACCAAGTAGGAGTTGTTTATTTCAACAATGCTGACTAAAAAGGAACATTTTTGGGAACACTGGCAGACTACCATGGAAAATACCACAAAAGGAGGGACTTGTTTAACAATGTCCCCCACACATACTCTTCAAATTACGCATGAGCCTGGGCCCGGGGTCCTCCCTTTTGGAGACCACTGAAAGACCCCTCGGTGATGGTGCTGGGCATATGCATCAGCCACAAGAGCAATGTAACGTGGGGGCAAGGCAATGCAAAGCAGTTCTGAGAAGTAATTGACTATCTCCTGGAAGAGGAAAGGACATTGACAATAAATGACAGAAGCTTCTCCCCCGAGGGAGTCTGGCCAACAGGACATCATTGGAACATGTGGATGGTATGCTAATCTAACCCTCTTCTTCTTTCCAACATTGTTTTCTTCCTCTCTTCTCTTCCCTTCTCTTTTGCTAAGTTGTAAGAGCACCAGTAAAGTGGCTGCCAAGTGACATCTGACCTCATTTGTGTCTTAATTTCACCCCAGAGGAGTCCTTGGAGTCCTCAGTTTTATTGGGGACCAGATCAGACCATAACAGCTGCCTCAGAGCTTGGTACAGTACAAGAAGCTCATCTGCATTTGGAAGGGAGGACCAAGCAAGAGTCAACAGAAGCAGCAACACAGCAATTTCTTACTCAGCTGCAATCAGCCCAGGCACAATCGGTGGGCTCTTACTGTATACATCATCAGGGATTAGCACATATACAAGGTAATCTAGCAGACTATTTGCCTGGTACCTGTGGATATAATTTATCATCCTTCAAGGAACATTCCTGATGTAGGCTTTTGTTTAATAGCACGGGAATTGTCCCAGTAACTATACACAAACCTATAAGAGGACATCAGCCACAACCAAAATCACGCTTTTCAAACTAAATAGTACAGAAGGTTTTACAGACACATTCACACACATTGTACGCTAACCAAAAATCTCTTCTGCATCCATTTTCAGTTCTTCTGAAGACTTATTCTAACTAGAATTATTTCAATGGAGCTTAATGACATTGGCAGAGATTATTATAGGAGTCTTTTTCTTCAACTGGTGAAGTGCATTTCAAGTTTTGAAACAGATTGCCTTCTAATAAGCAATAAACAAATAGCTCAAGGAAAAAAAAAGTAAGTTACAGCATAATAAAATATCCTGATAAATTTTTCTGAAAGGTGCCTGAAGACAAAAAAGCCAAAAGTTTAGACTTGTCCTCTGTTTCAATCAGTCTGATTCCTACCAGCACACATATTTATAGGAAAGCAATCATAATTTCAGCCAGATCAAAGTACCTAAACTATTCAGTCTTCAAAACTCTGGAGCTGTTGGCTATTAATTTGTTTATATTGGTGGGTGTTCTTAACAGTTGTATTATTTAGCAAATTAATTTGCACAATTTTTATTTAACAGTGGCTTTGCTAAGGTTCAGTTCTGGTTAAAGCCAAAAAGATTCAGTCACAAATGGAGGGCAGGTATCCTAAGTGTGGGACAGACCAAGATGTCTGCAAATAAATTAGCTGTCTCTCTATTCGTTTCAAACCTGTATAACTCTAATATCACATATTGGGTGGAAATATATTACTGTAACTTTCTGTTGTAGTAGAAACTTATCATAACAGACTTGATACTACTATAGTGCTGCTTCTCTTCAGATTTTCTATTGTCTTTTCCAGAGCACATACCTTAAAATGCATATAGGTAGTAACAGATGTGAAGTATTTTAGGATACAGCTAGCATTTTAGCATTTTATCAGATTGAACTCCCATTAATAAAAGGCAAAAATACATCAAAAGAAGTGAAGGAATAAAACCTACATTATACAGCTAAAGCTCTTTAGGCTTTGAATTTGGCACAGCCAGAGGAATCACTTTGAAGGGCTAAGAGATAGGACAACTGAGACAATCTACTAGTTTGCTACGATGGGCAGAGACAATCCCAAGATCAAGGCTGCATCAGGACCTATCTGGTGGTACGGTGAGCAGATTCAACCCACCAGCTTGAAAGAAAAAATAGTCCTTTTTTCTTTTCTGAACAAGTTTTTTTGCAAGATTTCTAAGTTAAATCAGTCCACCCTGACATCAAATAACAAAGACTGTAAGCAAAGAGGCAGAAACAAATGGGGCAGTGAAAGGAAAGTAGGATGATCTTGTTTTGGCAGCAGCAATCCTCTAGGATCCTCAAAATCACATACTCTATAAATGCTTACAATGCAGCATCATGACTGGAGTGCACTATCTGCCACATCAAGTCTCCTCAAGCTTTCATTTGTACTCCTACAGCTGTGCAGACAACCCAACTGAAAAAATAACATGGAACACAGCTATCCTGCACCCAAATCAGCTTTTTAATTTAGCTGATCATGAGCTAGCACAAGTGCTAGAAGCCTAGCTAGAGCTAGAGGAGGAGCTGGGATACCATTTTCAGTAGTTGCACCAATCATCTGTGGTATGGAAGCACTGTAAATTCTAGTTTAAGGTCTGTCACGCAATCTTTTCTCATTCCTTCTTGGTTTATTCAGCCCAAACACCAGGCTTTCCATATTAAGGCTCAGTATTTTTTCCTCCCTTCCCACAGGAAAACACTATAAATATATTGTTGGCTTTTCAGTGTATAAAAAACAAACCACATTTTCGTAAGTATTTTTGCAGCTTTTTCATAATGAATTAATTTATATAATCAACACTACGTATCAGCACACATTTCCCAGGGGGGTGGGGGAGCAAAATCAAACTACCTGCTTCCAGTACTTTTTTTTATTTTATTGTATGCTGCTTCCTTATATCAGTATCTCTTTTCTTCATGGAAAAAACCCAACAAAACAAAACAAAAGCAGAACACAAATAGCATAATGCTGTTATTTTAGGTTCTGAAACAGAAACAGTAGCATAGAAAAACATTTTATAGTGTAGATAAACCTTCATCAGCTTTTACTTTAGGAAAAACTAATTTTTTTTTTTTTTTCCTCCTATCAACATATTACTTGTACTTTCAGATGGGATGCACCTAGGATAAGAATTTAAGCGTTGTAAAGACAATTACAGAGTTTAGAGACCACAGTAGCACCACATTAGACGTGAATCAGCTGTAGGACTCAGCACCCACTGCAACATTCATACAGTTTCTTATCATCTGTAGAGTTTAAGAATGGTCATAATCAATCCAATGAATACACTCCAGGAGTGACCAGTTATATCTCTGCTTAGAAGAGACTAAATAAGCATAATGGAACCCTTCAGCACTTTATGATAATTTCTTCAATTTCTAGTAATCTTCTTTTCATATTATGTTTGCTTTATCAAGACAAAGACACTTAAAATAATGTTAAAAGTCCTACAACCTTTTCACAACAAACGGATAAAATTAAAGCAATTGTTAAAGAAACAGATTCTTCCTAAACACTTGTCTTTGACCACCAAACATGTGTCTTTTGTCCTACCCCAAGTGTTTTCTAAGAGACAATGAATCTCTTCTGCTCTAACTTTTTTTTTCCTCTTCTCACAAAACACTGCAGAATTGAAGTAAGCACATTGTTTTAAAGGTATACCAAGTCACTATACTAAAATCTTCTTCACAATCAGGTCTGAGTGTGGTAAAGCTCTGTATCCCTTTTGTCCTTACAGGCCTGAAGAACATTCAGCACAGGAAAAACGTTTTCCAGCAAGTACCCTAAGGGCCATTATAAAAGGCCTGTGAGGAGAGGAAAAGAAAAAAAGGGGAAAAAAAAAAAAAAAAAAAGGAACAAAGATAAGCAATCACTGAGTAGCACCTGTGCCAGAATTATTCTACTAGAAATGCATCTTCTTCAGGGTGGAAACAAAGGCTGCATTTCTTTAGATGACATTCTCATCTACTTGACTGTTTTGATTGTTTCCTTTCAATTTACAAGAACAGGTGTGCAATACACACAAGTATTTTGCTGAAAAATAGTGACATGCATATATGTACTGAACTATATAGCGTGTTAAGCACTCACATTGCACAATACAATAGGAATTTGTGCCTCAAGTGTCAAGCATTTGTAGTGAAAACATTACAGTATACTCATCAGGGGATAGCGAGGGAAACTATTATCCCATTTTCTTGCATCAAACCACAATCCCCTACGGCAAAGCTTACACATTTTTCCCTTTGGCAGTGGGCAGCCTCAGCTACTCACTGAAACACTGCAGTTTGTAAAGTTAATGAAAACACTGTAATAGGCCAACACAGTAATCACTACATAGAAATGACGATGAGAGTTCATGGGGACTTGACACCTACATAACATTAAACTGTTATCTAAAAAATAAACTAGATGGCTACTGATGGAAGATTAGAAAGCTGTGTTCGCCACTGCACAAAGTATTGAAATATGCTTTGCCAATAACCTCAGCCTCACTGAGTCCCTCCAGGAACCTGTGGAACCAGCAGATCTGAAGACATCACACAAACAAACAGCATTAACATCATCAAGATCTTTTCAAACATCAACAATATTCCTTCCCAAATTCATAGAGATAGTGCAACATGATGAATGCTTCATAGGGCTCTTCTATTTCTGACAGATTTTGTCTCCCAGCTCTGCTCAACGAAAATGATTTCTGAAATGTATGTTGAAGACACACTTCTGTATATGGACACTAAGAGTTTGTCTACCCTCAAACCAAAGTGCTAATGGAAACTAATGTGAATGACCAATGTCAAGTGTATCCAAAACAAACTGTTCATACCAACTTCTCTTATTATCCTGGGAGGGAAAATAATTACCTAAAAACAACAGGGAAGGAAGTTCAAACCATGCTTATCTTGGAAACTTAAAGACATATCTTAGGAATGAGTACCGCATAACTCCCAAAGGACACCATGCAATGATAAAGAAACAAAGCAAGCCCAGACTTTGTGCTCTGTTTATCAAATTTTGATGAAACTCGATGACACTTTACTCTTTAGACAGCAGATAAACCTCTCTTTTCTTCTGACTTTATTTTACAATTTATTTTCCTTCATATGAAGTTTCTTTCAAAGAATACACTATGTCCTTCCTGATTCATGCTATCTCAAACTGCCGCTGTTTACATACAGACAGTTAAAGTGTCTTCTTTCTGTGTCTCCCTTTTCTTTCTAAGGGGGGACTTTTAGGACTGTAAATATCAACTACGTCCATGAGTTCTATCATAATGACATATTGATTGCAAATTCATGATTGAGCCTGCTGGAGAGAAGACATCTCTGCAGACCTCCATATGGAAGTCTAAAATTGTCAGTGGACTTCAGTCCAACTTCCCAATCTCTCTTGTGTCAGTGCTAAAGTTGGCAGTAAAGTCCAGCAACATGAGAACAGATGCTCATCCTCAAATGACATTAACAATTAGTGCTACAGGTGGTTTGAATTCCAGAGAGATTGTGGAGTCATCTTCTCTGGAGATTTTCAAAGCCCGCCTGGATGCGTTCCTCTGTGACCTGTGCTGGATTGTATGATCCTGCTCTGGCAGTGGGGTTGGACTCGAAGATCTCCAGGGTCCTTTCCAACCCCTGACATCCTGTGATCCTGTGAATTCCATATTCTCACTCAGATCCAGTTTGCTCCAGATTGATATGTTCCAATCAAATGATAAATGATCTTTCATTAGTCTTCTAACAAGACAGTAAGAAGGGTTGTCTTGAGCGGTACTAGACTAGGACCAAAATTAATTTCTGAAGTGCCAGGTGAACAGGGAAGCAAAGGCAAATGGAGATTAAGAACAACAGTCTTAACATTGTTCCTAGCAAGAATATATAGGGGTTGTATTTGGAATGTTGTAAATATTTGGAATTTCATTAGTGGTTATAATTTAAGATACTAATTAGAAGACTGGTATCAAAGGCAGCATGCTTGCATTTCACCCCCATGATTACATTACAGCAGTTGAGAATATTCTGCCTGATACCCTGCTACAGGCTTCCCATTTTACAGAAGGAACAAATGATTTATCCAAGGCTATAAAGCAAATACAAGACAGGGCATGGAACGGAAACAAATTTGGTTTAACTCTGCAAAAATAAGGAGGAAGTTCTTACAAACTGCATGCAGTAGCTGTACAACTGCAATTCTTCCATCAGTCAAAGTACATAGCATCAATAGTTCTTTATGCTAGGATTATAACTCTCTCAGTAAGTATTTCATAGGGCAAGAAAAACAAGTTAAAACACACTCAATTCTAATTTGGGTTTTATTGTTTTAAAAAAACCACTGCTCCTAGGAACTAAACTGAATCATAACTTTAGCTAATAAAGAAAACAATTAAATCCTTCAGCCTTACAAAGACAAATTAGCACATATTAGAAAACATATTTCACATAAATCAGAAGAGCACCAGGGAATAAAAATGAATTTGAATTACTGGCATTTAAACTGCACACAACACAAAAGCAGCTTAGAACATTGTAACCTACAACTAAAAGCAGTTTGTAGGAGGAAAAAATTAACAAGTCACTGCCAACATTACCACAGCTGTGGAAGAAAGACATTACAAACATCAGCTACAATAGAGAGTGCTTGGAAAATTTTGTGAGTAAAAAAAATCCAGGCTACCAAAAAAAATATTAAGCACGATACTATTATTGTTGTATATGTTGTTGTTGATTGAGGCTTATTCCACTATACACCACAGTCACAAAGATTTAAGAAGAAATTAACCTGCTGACAGAGCTATTTGTCCTCACCCTTTTAAAGTAGACTACATGCAATTTAACATTCCCAGTCAGCAATAGCATGCATGAGTATTCCAGACTTTTTAGGCTGTCAGGCAGTGATAGGACTAGAGGTAATGGATTAAAACTAGAGAGAGGTTGATTCAGGTTAGACATTAGGAAGAATTTCTTCACCATGAGGGTGGTGAGACA